>JANIJG010005792.1:0-64798 GCA_024611175.1 Megaceryle torquata
CCCGTCGGATATTCAGTGCTTTTATTCGGGCTTTCGCTGTCGTTTCACAGTGTGTGAGCATGGGGGGGTTGCGTGTGTGGGTGGGGGGTGGGGGGGGGGGGGGGGGGGGGGGGGGGTGTTTGTATCTTGAGAGCTCAACACCTTTTTCTGAGTTACTAATTTAGTTTGGGGCCTTGTATTCCCTCCAGGCCAAACTTTTTTCCAAAATCTTTTAGGAGTCTTCCAGGACACCTGTATACACCTTACAAAATCCTAGGTGAAGTATAGGAATCACTTATCCTTTTATGTCTGTCTCTCTTCACCATACCTTGGTTTAATACAGTTTGCATTAATAAGCAGGGAAGTGGGGCCAAAAAATTTTGTCTTTGAAAAAGTCATGGTTGCTTGGGTACCAGGACAGGGCAATGAGAAGGCTAACATCTAAGAAAAGGCAGATTGTCTGTACTGGTTGCTGGAGCTATAGCCTGGGAATTTTCCTGAAGGCAAAAGAATGAAATGAAGCATTGATACGATCCTACAGAAGCACATATTTTGTCTTGATAAAATCTCACAGATTAAGAAGCTAGGGAGGGCAAATTGAGCAAGAAAGAAGTTGAGACAGAGATGGAGAAAGCAGTGGACCACGTAAGGAAGAAGGAACCAAATGACACTGAGGCCACAATTCAGCGGAAGAGCTGTGCATCACTTGAGGACTGGGGACTGCCTGGGAGGCTCAGACATAGACAGGTCCTGGGAGCAGCAGTGAAACAGAAGACAGAAAAGAGAATGGGCATATTTGTTCTTTCTTCTTTTTAGAAAGATACACATACACATTTTTGTACATATATATTCTTGTGTTCATATATATGTACCGAAAAATACATACATGTATGCGTGTGTATGCGTTATTTCCTGTACTATTTCAGTAGAAAAGTGACTGGTCTGCAAAGAATGTTTGTCTGTTTGCTATCAGCTGTCACATCCCTGAAGAATAAACTGTAAACTCACTTTTCCAGTAGGACCAATGTCCTCAGCAAAGATGAGCTGACAGCAGTCAGGAGCTTGGTGGGGAGACCAGAAGGGTTAATACAGCTGTGAAAGTATAACAGGCTGACAGACTGTTTATTGGAGAAGTGCCAGAGAAGCCAAAAGAAGAGACCGTGTTTCAAACCACCTAGTCAAAATGAAGCTTGGGAGCTCACCACAAACTTGAAAGCTGAGTTTAGCACCAACTCAGAGGTGCCCTGCCAATGCTGTGACATGGTTTAAATAACATTTTGATATTTGTATAAAATTCTTACTCGATATGTTATACGCTGCTGACAAATCATCATTCCAGAGGGAAACTCTCTGCAATATTAATTCAATCAAAACCATTATTCAGAATTTCCAAATAGACTTTTTTTTTCCTCCCAGAACCACATAAACGCATAAAAACTTCATCTACAGTATCTACAGGTTTAGCTGCAAGGGACTGCTGTAATTACTTTTAGGTGACGATTGCTCCATGAAGTACTGGTGTCAGCCACTGTCCTCACATCACTGAAAATAAGATACACTGAGAAAGTTTTATTATAGTTTACAGGTATCCTGTACACACAGCTGTCAAAAACACAATGCCACAAGAATAGTACTGATCTTAGCTCACTCAACATATATAAATGTACAGAATCCACAACAAACCAAAACAAGCTGTTTCATTACTTAAAGTCCTAATAGTGCTAGAGGGAGAAGGCAAGAAAGGAATGGTACGCAGGCAAAGCAGCATACAGAAGCAGTTTGATGTTTCTGAGGAAAAATTGTGCTGGGGATAGAAAGCGCAAAGTTGTAGGCAAGGGACAGATATAACTGGTACACTAGTACAGGACAGTGACATGACAGTGAAGACAACATCTGTAAGGCCCTGAAGATGAGTTTGGGAAGATTTCATATGATGCAGCTGAACAGGAAGCCAATGAGTGGCATAAAAGGAAAGCAAAACTCCTACTAGATCACTTCATCTACTGTCATGTCAAGTCTCTATGCAATTCACAGCTTACAGACTTACCAGCTAACACATTCCTCACTGCAAATGTCTAACTGAGCCAACTGTGCAGAAAGTTTTCAATTTGGCTCTACCAAGGACGCCGTTTTGCTCACAGCATGGAGCGATGCGGGAGAAGAGGGCTTTCATTTTCTGTCATTGCCATTGCACAATGTTCAGCACACTGATGGTGGCATCCTACTGAAACGCACCGTGCTTTGTGCAACCCTGTGAGGGACCCAGATGAGAAACAATCCTGTGCTTATATTCTCTGGAAACAGAGACCAGGTGTGTTGTGGTCATGAACAACTCTGCCACTGGGGAGAGGAAAAAGGACTGTGCCAATTGCTTTGCTCCAACAATATTGCTTTCCAGCCTATTTATAGTGCAATTTTAACAGCCATGGAGGACACATTATTTGGTGGCCCAACTTAGGAAACACAACTAGCAATGAAGGAGAGGGAGGAACAGCAGAGGTAATGGAAATCATAACACGTAGGCTACAAGATCATGAGAAGTCTCTTTTGTAACTCAGTGCAGCAACTAGGAGTAAAGAAGGTGGGTTCTGAGGTTCAGAATATAATCTGGAGTTAGTCTCACCCAAGTAAATACAAATAAACTCCACTGGGAGAAGTGGAACTGTTCTGCGTTTATACCAAAAATAAGTGAGAGCAGAGTCTCATGCAACATGATAACTACTTCTTTTGCTGATTTCTTTTGGCTTGTTTCTTTCTCACCCCACAAAATGCCGTGTAATGGGCAAATGAACATGGAGTTCTCTTGCAATAAATTAGATGAGTGAACAGAGGGAAATCAATTTCTTTATGATGGCTCCTACTATGAATAAAACCAGAATGCCTAATGAGGGTTGGAATGATAGATGGAGTTTGAGGACAGAGTCTATTATTACATTATGTTAAACTAAAACAGCTTTGTTGACTTCAATGCATTTATTCAAAATTTTGCACAGATAAAGACTGTGACTGGAATATACACTGTGTACAAAGTTGTGGAGTAGGTTCTGGAAATTAGAGGGGTTTCTTCTTCTGACACTTAGAATTGGACCGGATCAATCACCAGCTATACAACTCATAAGGAAAAAACCCTAACATTGGTAACAATAGATATGTCTGATGAATTAATAGGAAATTTCCCCCTGGCAAATCTGAAGAAAGTCACCATACCAGAAAGTGCTCTTATCTGGTGCACTAATTCCTACAACGCTGTGAAAGGGCGTTATTCAACTAATTACCTTCTTTTGTAAGAGAAAATCTCTCATCAATGCTAAAAATAGCATACAAATGCTTAAAAATTCAGGAGCCATCCCATCCACACAATAGGACAGAGCATTTGAGTCACATCAGGAAGTTACCATTTCTGAGGCATTCCTTGCAGTGCAGTTTTTGAGAGCAGATAAGGATGATAAGGTTCTTCAGTTGCTGTGGCTGGAAGACTGTGATGCTTCGGGTCTTCAGGCAGCAGGGAAGGAAGCATGGTACTGCTGCTGCCAGTGGTGTGTTGAAGCCAAAGAGGTCCTGTGTGCAGACTGCAAACGTCTTTGTGGAGCAAATTTTGCAGAACTCCACTAGCAGTGCAGCTGAAGATGGCATTTCTGACACGTTAGCATCTAAGTAACAGGGCATCCTCCCATGTGCTGTTTCTTCTGTCTTTATTCCTGAGAAGGAATAAAAGAAAGTCTTTCCCTGATATTCCCGATTCCTTTATTCTGATTCCTTCTCTTTATTGTATTCTACAAGGCAGTATCAGAGGAAAGGTAGAGCATATCAAAGAGGGAGAAATCTCATGCTATGAACCAAAAGTTCATGACTGATTTTTCAATCCAGAGGCTCAAAGTTGAAACCCAGTTTTGCAAAGCATGTAAACCCACATTTAATTTTAAGCTTTGTTCCCAGAACATGCATTTAAAGTTTAAAATTTTGCTGAATGGAGATTGTCATAAACACATCTTCGGCTGAATCAAGTCACAAATGCTGATGAAGTTGGAAAGACAATTCTTATCACAAGGAAGTCAAATACAATCTTAGAAGCCATCTACTTTTTAAGGTCAGGTTCTAAACTCAGATAAACATTTTATATCTGTAACATCTCAGAAAACATATAAGCACATCTGACAAATTGGGAATGCACATCTGTTGGCCACTCCCAGTTTACTAGACAATCAGATTTACATCACACATATAAGTGCATTTCCTGTCTCTCCTCACCACATGACCTACTTGAGCTTCCTATGTGGAAGATTGTGGTTTAAGAAGAAAAGTTCATGAATCGCCCTTCCTAAACAACCTGCCCACAGACAGTATGCTTGTGTATGTATGCTCCTGTGGAACATTCCACGCTTACAGCCATTGCAGCAGATATTTTGAAATGGTTTGCACATGCCAACACCTACTTAAAAGTAAAACCACAGCATTAGAATAAATTCAGGATGTTCCCTTTGTCAGCTACAGAATACATAAAATTTTCCTGTGATTTTACCTCACCCATTGGCTTAATGAGATTATGCAGCAAGCAACCCATGGCAAGGCTGGATTCACTTTGCAGGGAGGCATTCAACCTATCAGCCTTGCAACAGGAAAAAATATTCATAAGCTTTGCAGGATACTTTTGTATGTAGCACAATGCCTTCTAGATCACTGAACAAGTCTGTCCTATCACCTACTGTATATATGTTAAATACACACAGCCTCCCATCCTCTGAGCACAGTTTGAGAAGCAAAATCACCTCTCCTTCTGTCAACCCTGACTGGGCAATGAAACCTGTTATTACCTCACTACTTGTTCAGCCTCCTCGGAGAGCAGTGTTCAGGTTTCTTTTCTCCATGGTACTACATCAGTCATTATTACCAGCCTTCAGCCTTTGCTAGATCTATTACATATTATTCTGTAAATAAGTTCATAAAAATTACTTTCCTGCCAGGTCAGGATTCAGTGTGTATCAAGACCTATAAAAGGAATAGAGCCATCAGAGGTCACGTCATCCCGAAACAACCCCAAAAACACTGCTAGCTTTTCGGAGGAGACAATAGGCTTTGAATTTAGTAACTACCAGGTATTCATTGTGACTGTATATAGGAAAAGCCACAACCTCCACTGTTCATGGAGGCTGAAGATGTAAACCCTTCATTATTGTCTCTGCTATATAGATGTGCTTTTGCTTTTCCATGTATTTAACATTTAACATGGCAAAGAAATTAAATGTTTAAATGCACTTTAATTATATTTTTTGACTGCTGCAAAAAGGTCCCTGAATGAAATTTTTATTTGTGTAAAAGGCAGAAGAGTTTGTGAAAATGGTTTTTAAAACACTGCTTCTGGCCCATGAAAGAATTTCCCTCACAGGTCGCAAAAGACAAAGAAAGGAGACAGAGTGTTTGCCTAGGAAAAGGAAGTAAGGTGGAAAGAGTTTTCAGGAATCCAGTTAAAACACAATGTGTTATAAAGATTACAGTTTGGCCAATTATGAGATGGAAATCTGGTCAGATTCACAAAATTGGTAAAGGAATTTGGGTCGCTTCTTTCTTTTCTCTGATGATCATCAGTGTATGGTTTTCATATATTGGTCTAATCTGGACTGCAAGCTCTACCAAGCAGGGAATACATTTTTACGTTTATAGAGTGTCCCATAAATTTATGGCACTAGACTTGTTTTTATAATAATAAGTAAGAAAAAAAAAATCAATTACTTCAGTGAAATGATACTTTCCTCACACTAGCAATTGATATTAATGCCTCCAGCAATAGCTGATGCTGGCTATATCAATATCAGAGCCTCAGAAAGATCCTGGAAAATGTGCTTGTGTGTTTCTGCAGTGTTTGTGTTTTGGACTCTTGGAAAGTAATAAAGTATTGCAATACAAGATGTCTCTTGGCTCCTTGCTGACATAAAGACACTTTGCTTATTGGTGAATTAAAGGCAACTTCATACATTCACATGGCTAAATCATTACTGATGAAAGACCATTACATCAAATGACTAGGATACGTGTAACTTCAATGCAATCAGCTTTTGTTTCATTATGAATAGTTTTAAACACTGATATAACTGCTGTACCTCCCTTTATGTAGGCCTTTTGTCCTCTCAGCTTTTTTAAGTGCTTCTCTGGCCCACGTTGCAGGATGCACAGTGTGGTTTCAGGCGTACAGTTTGCTCTAGTGGTATGCATGCAAAATGAATGCAAAATATGCAGCCAAGATAAGCCCTGGCAGATCTGGAAAGCAGAGCAGAAGAAATTATTTTGCTCGTTACCTTAAAAATCTCTTCCATTTGATAATTATACAACCAACGGAGGGAGAAAAGCACTTGTCTTTGCCAGAGGTATGTATTTCCCTATAATCGTGCAGAACTTTCCAGGATGCCTACTTTCTATTTGAATCCTTAGAAACTGTCTTATCCATCCATTTCCACAGAACAAGGCCATTAAATAATGAGACCCATAAACCTTTATAATTAAGGAAAAATACAGATCACATAGAAACAGGCAGAGCCTTTGGTGGCATAAAAGGACACCTCTAGCTAGTTAAGAGGAATAGCCAATGCATTCTTGATCATAAGTGCAATGATTTTAACAGCTGGTCTCACAAAACAGATCACATAATTAATACATTTGAAACAAACTGGAGTTGCTAGATTAGGGCACTCTGTTCAAGCAGTGGGAGCATTCATTAAATTGCACATTAGATATCCATCGTCTGAACATGGTACCGATAGTCACATTGTAAAGCTGATTCTCTCATATTCTTGGGATGCAATGTACTACATTTTTTTTCATCATTTCCTCTACATGTAAACTGATCTCCTGCGTTGAAGCAGTACTATTTAAAACAAAAGGGTTTGATTTATAGCCAGTCCCCAGCCTCATAAATCACACCTGCAGTGTGGTGCTCTGAGCTCCCTGTGTTCTGCCAGCATTTACCTTTTATAAATGATTTGGGTTTACCTCCCATTGTGATGGAGCCTAATACAATTGCATTCTTCTCTCCCAGCATTCACTCTTGCTGTTGCTCATTATTCCCACTGGGAATTCAGACCTAGTTTTTGCAAGCTTGTCAGGGGGGAGCGGATTGGTGGTGGTGTCATTTTTTTAAATTAAGGAATGTTGAATTAAAAATTTATGTTCGCATTCTGTAGCTTTTTCTATTGCCAGGCACAGTGTTCAGTGAAGTTTTTTTCCTCCCCATTGACTATGCTTATATTTAAGCTCCCATTTGCTAAGCTAATGATTTGGAACTTAAGCAGGACAGCAGCTTGAAATGTCCAATATACAGAGTATTTGACCTTCAGAGTAACCCAGGTATGCACATCAGCCATTCCACAAACTGCATAAGGAGACTAAATTCTCATTTAAAAAAAATAAAATAAAAAAATAAAAAATAATTACTTGAGTCCCCCATGAGACTGAGTGTAAGGGGGTTATTTTTAACTCTCAGAATGTTCTGAAATGCCAAAAATATATATTTATATAATATTTTGCAATTGTCTCTCAAGTTCTCAATCATGTAACAGTTCTACTTGATTAAGCACGGTTCAAACACTCAGAGATAACAATACTTGCTCCTTAGAACTGACAGCCTTAAGGCCTGATTCAGGGAATTATTCCTAAATCATGGCACCATTTAACTGAGATTGATGGGATTTGTGCACATGCCTTGATTTCCTCTCTACCAAAACAATTAATTATTTAATTTGTTCAATTAATGACCATCGTCACTGCCATTTTTACTGTTAAGGAATACTGCTACTACCATACCTGCAGCCACCAAAGAATTAATTGTAGTTTGAGATTGATAAAAGCCACAAAATCTAATTTACATTTCTGTTGCAAATATTCAGTACAGCTTAAATTCAGTTCTAGAGACCAGTCTTCTGAGCATTTAAAACAGAGTCTGTTATTTGATGAGATGGTTGCAAAAATTAGACCTGAGATTTGGAAGGCTGCAATGCACGTCAACAGAGATCAGGCTCAGACATAAGCAGTTGGAAAAATATTTCTGAAATGAATAGTAGTTATTCAGAAAAGCTACTCCCTTTGCAACATAACTCACAGGTGGACTGGAATAAGTAGACCCGTTCCAGTTCAATGAAGGATTAAGCTAAACACTTCTATTTTCAAAGTAGATTAAGTGAAACAAGAAGACATTTTGATTCCTGAATTAGAATTGTCCGCACATGCACTTATGCAGAAAGAGCTTTTGCACTTTAAATACTAACCTTACTTTCATCAAAATTAACTTTCAAATTAAGGTAGCAAACCTTGAATTATTGTGTCCATTGTCTGAAAATTCGTATAAAAGTACCTGCATGAAAAGCAAGTTTCTCAAGTTCACAGGTTTAACAGTTCTTGCGAGGTAGTGACTAGCCTAATTTTTAGAACCTATTTTGGATTTATAGTGACCAAATGCATAAAAACTATAAGTGCTTCCACAACAGATTTTAGTGAATTCAAATGTTCTGAGCAACTGCTTTAATTCTCCAGCAGTCCAAAACTAGACTTTATTCTGAGAGAAAAAAATAAAAATAAACCTCATCATTAATGAGAAGCAAACACCAAATTTTTAATGCCAACATTTGTCACCTTAAGTTTAAATTCCTTGGATTTTTAACCCATATATGATAGAGCCATGAGAAGTAATGGTAGCTATCTTATTGCAAGACAGAGTAGCACAATCATTGCATGATTCTCCTCCCTCATTAAATTATTGTTTGATCCACAGGTTAACTTTACCATTGGATTTAGTAGCAGCTGTGTCCATTGAAATATTAGTTTTATTGTGGGTTTTGTCCAGCAGTATTTCAAGTCCTTTTTATTCAACCGCATGTGAGGCAGCGTACTCATGACATGTACCATATCCTTATACATTAGTTTCAAATAACCCTAAAACTCCAATGCTTCTTTTTAAATGCAATATCTTTAGACAACATACTATCAAAAATAAATGTCAAATAAGAAATGTTTATGTGAAAAAAGGAGATTTTCAGCTGAATGCATAAAGTCTGCTCCTCCATCAAAGTAGTCATTTGGATTAACTTTGAAGCTTGATTTAAATATTAGCAAATGTGCAAGATTTATTGTTGTCTTCACACAAAGCAAAGACATTAATCGTGCCCAAATGTCTTTGATGAATTAAAATTGTTTCAGTAAATGTAGATATGTTTCACTTAATGCCTTTGTTTAAAATGTGAAGCAGCAATTATAAGTTATATCTGGAACACTGATAAGCTCATCCAGTCACCTCTCAGATACTGGCATGTTCAAATTAAAGGGGACTACTAAATTTATGCCTGATAAATTTGCATTTGCACACACAACTGCAGTAGCTGGAAATGGGCAGTTTGATTTGCGTACACAGCTTCGACTTCCTCATGGACAGTACTGAAGACAGATATCTAGAACTCTACTGGAAATTTGCCCCCCAGTGATGCCTTAGATGCTAGTATTCTTGACATGGTCCATTCAGTTGTTTTCTGTTCACATTTACAGAATAAAAAGTCTTGAAATACATTAAGTTAATGGAATTCAAATGCCAGACCCAAATGCTCCTGTAATAGATTTGGTACTTTGAAAATACATTTAAGTATCTTGACCTAGCAGAAAAGGACTGCCTATTTCCACTTCTGCAGCTCATTTACCCCTGGGAGGAATCAATAAAGAAAATTTAACTAAGAAACTTGCAAAATAAATATCCAATAGATCCATTAATACATGATAGTAATAAATAAGGAAGGCTTTCCTGGCAGTTAACCACTAGCTGGAAGAACAATTAACTGTAAGAAATTTCCAACACAGAGTGCAATCTGATCCTGAAAATACTTATTCACATTATCAGTCTTTATCCTTACAAAATAATCCTGATTTGTGAGACCCAGATTTACTCATTAAAGTAACATCCTAAGTACAATAACATACCTATAGTTTCTTAGATGCATTAATAAAGTACTGTTTAATTTTTGCACCATATGTTATAAAGTTCTGCAAATATTACTTACAAAACAATTAAATATATATAAAAATCAGTTGTTTTCTTAAGAGCTTTAAATTTTAAACTTGAGTTCTGTGTTCCCATGGATACACTTCTATGGCCCTATAATGGTCTTGCTTCAGCACAACAGCAGTAGGGAAATAAGACTTATTCTCAACACTTCCATAGGTTTAGCATCTTCAAGTGTTCCTCCAATTGAACCCAATGGGATGCACTTTTTTCTTTCCTTTTTAGTTCTGAGAAAGAACTAATTCCTGTCCATGGCCTCACAGTGTGAATCACAGAATGTTCAGGGTTGGAAGGGACCTCAAAAGATCATCTTGTCCACCCCCCCTGCCAGAGCAGACCTCAGAAGAATAAGTATGCAATTGTGTCATTTCTCTCCGATACACTGCAGGTACCTTTCTCTGTCTGGGTCACACAATGATGTCAAGTGGCTGCAAACTACTTTTCATCCCAGATTATTCATACAACAGTATCATCACCAATCTCATCCCCAAAAATGTGAAACTTTTAGTTTACACAGAACCCTGTTTTCTAGAAGAATTCTTAGAATGATGGAATTATTATCAACACAAATAACAACCGAATGCCTCTGATCCAGAAGAAATAAGTTATTCTCAGATGTTGCATCAATCACATCTTATTCAATTTTACACATGAGGAATAATTCTCTGATGCTACAGGTTGTTCTCCTTTCTTTTTCTTTGATGAAGATGATCACTAGGCTCCCCAGGATAGGTCTCAAAGACATTTTTAAGGAAAGTCCTTGACAAAGAGAGAGCAATCTTGGAAGAAAAAGAGCCTATGAAGAAAAAAATTTTCTTTAGATGCAAAGGAGGCAGAGAAGGGTAATATATTTCTCAAAGAGTCAGTAATGAAATACAGTTTTTCATCTCTAGTCTTGACCCTAGTTCAGATATAGCTGAGGTTGTCAGTGATCATAAGTGGTGAGTCTACTAATGTCAGTAGGCTGCAAAACATCCAAGAGGTAGAGTGATTATTTACAGCAGCATCAGAGACAGAAAGGAGGCAAAATAGAGTTGAATTAATGTTAGCTTTCAAAATGACAAGAAAATACATCTCTATACAGAATACAGTTAAGATAAATCCTATCTTCAGGGTGAGGTGAACTAGTGACCTAACAGCTGTTTTCCACGAGATGTTTTCAGATCTACCAGGTCCATTGCTACACTGACATGATCAAATTAAAATTTTCCCTAGACTAACTTCTACAGTTGCTGCTCGATTTTCAAACATTCATCAATCCTACTTTATCATCTGGTCCATAAAAAATCAATCATGTATGTTTCCTAGGTTTGGAATGGCCAGCAAAGTTCATTATAAATTTCTTTTTAACCAAAATGCTATTGTTAAGTTTGATGTTTAAAAAAATCATTAGTACATTCACTATTTTTAAGATATTCTAAGTTATGTTGAATCTCAATGACTGTAAAGTGAGCCTGTACATCGTATATTATCATCAACAACATTGGTTTTGATTTTTACTGTTTTCTTTCAAGTTTTATGCAGCCTTTTTAGCCCTGGGGCTATGTCATCCCATATACTAAGTAGTACATTGGATTCTGAAACTGCCTGGGCTTTCAGGACACTGCTGCAGAACAAATCACCATCATGATCAATATTTGGGGAGCTCTGTGACATTGCTAGATCTGAGCTTGGCTCACTGACTCCATTAGTGACATCAATATACATCCAATGGCCATGTGAGCAGCTATGCGATGTAGTAGCACTTCAGAAGAATCATTGACTGACTTAGTGCACAGACATGGAACTGACAATTAAATGAACTAACAGCTTCAATTTACCAGCCATGATCAATTCAAACTACAGTGCCATCATACAGGGAAAAGTTAGGAGCAGCATGACCAAGTCTGAACCACAGCTCCCATTTTGTGACACAATGTTGCAATAGAGGGTTTCTGTCAAGGGCAAATAAAGCATCTTTAAAATATTTTTTCACAGTTAATCTTCAAGGTGCTGTTTTAGACACAAGGAAAAATATCTTGGCCAAGAAAATTATGGAACAATAAAGTGGAGCAGCTGCTGAGTGGGCTGCAGATCTTGTTTGCAGTGAGCAGGGAAATCTTTTGCGTCTAGAATGGAGTCTGCATACCTGGGTCTGATTGTCTATCTCACATAATGTGTATTTAAATCTGTACAATGACTGTACAACAGGGTCACTCTGAGAAGAATTTTAAAGCCACTTTGCAGCCCACGGAGGAGGACAGTGAAGAGCTGGTCCTCAAAGCCAGCATGGCAGCTCTGTGCCATGATATGCAGTAAAGCCTAGATTTACAGTATATTTTTTCCAGGCTCATCCACTTTTTTTTTATTCATCCTGGATACACGAATGGTTTATTTACTTTTCATATCCTTATCCTGTCTGAAAAAGGTATGGCACACTTTAAAACTGATAAAACACTAAGTCACACTGAAGTGGTTTTCTGAAACTCATCCAAGTTCTTCAGCACAATTGACGTGGTTTCCTTTTAGCATAGATGTGGCAGAGTTGAATAGACTCCCTAGAGACTCCACAGTTATTTTCAGTAGACAAGAGCCCATCCCAAACATAACTTTCAATCTGTTCATCCCTCCTTGAATACTAAGTACAGCCTTTTCCTCTTATAATGTACAAAAACAGCTCTGTATAACAAAAACACCTCCAAGCACTCCAATACCACCCAAATTACTTTCTAAGATTTGTGTGCTAATGCCACAATTGTTCCCACTGTTAAGACTTAGAAGTGGTCAAAAGTGTTGTGCACTGCCTTTTATCCAACCCTATCAGCATGGCAGGTTCCACTGGGAGATACACATTTGTGTCAGGGGCAGCACACAGCATCTTGAAATTTAAAAGAAGCACTGATGAAAAGAGAATGCACCCAGAGGAAAACAGAGATTTAATGCAAGCCAGAAAGTGTTAGGAGTCCTAAAAAATACCCAAACAATTAACTGTTGGAATAAAATACCAGCTTAGCAGTAGTTCTATGTAACAGCATCAGTCAAAAGCAACAGAGAGAATTTACACCTTTTTTTTATTTTTGGCCAGTGACTTGTATTTTTACAGGCAAGTAAGTAAGAGAACTCCCCACCATCGGTCTTTTAATCCATTTGTATAGATATAGGATCTCTGCAAATGCAATGGAAGCCCAGTTTTGTCAAAGCCATGGATATTATGCAAGCAATAACTCTGATTTTCTGTCTGCATATGATGTCAGTAGTCTTACACTACAAGAGCCAAGTTTTGAGATTGTTTTCATGGTGTTCATATTATTTTTTCATAGACTGTGAGATTATTCTAAAGAAAAGAAAACAATTAAGATGCATCATTTTATTGTGATCACTCATTCAAACAAATGCATCATTTACAGAATATATTTCTCTCACATTCACATGCTCCAAGTTTATATAATAGTGTGCCCCCTCTTTCCAATAATCCACTTGCAAAGTCTGAAGAATTTCTCTCCTACTAGGAAAAAAAAAATCCTACTCACATACATGCTAGACTCTTTTTAATGCCTTTTCAAAAGGAGATGGGTCTCAGGAAAAAATGCAAGACATGAAAGGCCCGAAGACTGCTTACAAGTCTCTTGTGAAACAAGAGACATGATGCTCTGACAGCACATCCAGCCTTTAAGCATTTCTATACGTCTGCAATCCAACCTGTCTTCAGTCCCACAGCACAGCTGCAGTCCCAGGGGGTGGTTTCCCCCAGGCCTGTAACACCAGGCTGCTTACTAGCTCTGACATCCCTGGCACCAGTCCTTTCACAATTCCACACGTATCAGCCCCTTTTCTGAGTGCACGTATCTGAGTGCCAGTGCCAGAGGCTGATCAGCCACAGTCCCCATCAGAGGCACCGTGACAACGGCGCGTACCTAGAATTTATAAGGGGTCTGAAGAATAACTTGCTCTGACAGATAACAGAGCCAATTAAAAACAGTGACACAATGTATGCATAGCTATAGAGAAATCTATGACAAAGGAAGAGAGAAGTGCAATTCTATCCTGCTATCTCTGCTCAGAAGAGAATTTCTACTGCTTTTGCTAGGCATTGTATCAATTGAAAAGTAGCAAAACCAGCATTTTTTCATCTTAAGAGATTTCTCAGTTGCATGACACATGCATTCAAAAGATAACAACTTCAGTTTCCTATTAGTATGAATGCATTAAGCCATGTTTAATAACAAGCACATCATAAATATTCCTGAAACTATTTTTTTATCTTCTGGCTATGAATTTCATATGACTAGAAACACTTCAAAATTTTTTTAAATAACTTGTAAGCCAAATATTTTTACCATGGAAGCTCATGTAAGGGCCCATGCATATGTACTGGAAAAATACAAATATTACATTATATTTGGCATGATTACCGAATGGTAATAAAACATTGTAGAACAAGTTGTAAGAACAATTTAGAGTGGTAGCAAATGGTTGTATTATTAAATTTCATCATATTTCTTAAGACAGCAAGTACAAGGTCTCTTTCTACTTTTTAAATTATTATTTATATGGACTTAGCTGTCATCTGTTATGTAATGTCATATAACAATTGACCCAAAAAAGCAATTGATCAGCTGAACAACATAGAAAGACAGCATTTGTAATACAACACAGCAGCCTTTTTACAGTTTGTGTACCTAAGATGAAGCACTACATAACATCACTGGTGATATTCAGTTTGACTTCAATGGGAGTAGCAACGAAAAAGAAGACAAGACTCGGTGTGTGACCAGCTCAGTAGACAATTCAGCCTCTGACGACTAAACATTACATAGAATATTAAGAAACAACTTCCAGAAAGTCCAACTGATTTAAGTTTTGCTACACAGTGCTGAAAGGTGTGCATTACCAGTGTTTACACTACCAGCAATTTACTAGTGTTCACCCTACCTCCTATAGTCTCACACGTCCTCCTTGGAGAGGTGGGCTCAATGCAACGGTACCTCCTGCACATTCAAAAGCTACACCACCAATAACTAAAACATTCTCCCTCCTGTTCTGTATTGAAAGAACTACTAAAATTTTTAAACACATCACAGAACACCAAAAGCAACATTCCCAAGAACAAGATTGGGTAACCGATTTTCTTCAACGCCTTTGAATGACAAGATGTCAGCAGCCCTGATGAAGCAGTCATAGGATCACATGTCATAGAATGGTTGGGGTTGAAGGGATCTCTGGATTTCATCCGATCCAAGCATCCTGCTCAAGCAATGCTACCTGAAGCAAGTTGCCCAGGACCATGTCCAGATGGAGACTTCACAGCCTCTCTAGGCAACCTGTGTTAGTGTTTGATTACCCTCACCATGAAAAAGTGGTTTCTGATGTTCTTGTCTACAGAGACATGACTGATTCTTATATCTGTTGCAAGAACACTTCCTGTGTTCCAGTTTGTACCTTCTTGAGTCCATAGTCTGACAAAAGGATGACAAGGAACAACTAGCTGGCATACTGGGCAGAGCAGCAAGACAAGCAGGCATTCCTATATGAGAAGATAGAAACCACTCCAAACCTTTCTATGCACAGTTGTAGGTTCCACATACTCAGGGATAAGGTTTTCATTCCTTTGGTGGTCCTAGGTTTGTGATACAGTTTCTGTGACAAGCTCAACTTGCATCATTCGTGCTCTCCTATCCCTATCAGAAGATCAGCCTCAATCTCTGTAGTGATGGATGCACTTCAATAAATTACTGTGATACTTCTGCAAATCATCATCTGGAAAGGGCCAAAAAGCCTAATTTTCCACATTATGGAAGCTTGGGGGCAGGAGTTTGACTCTTCATTCTGTTGGTTTGGGTTGTTTTTTCCTATGGCAAAATACCAGTTTAATGGTATTGGAAATATTCTGGGGTTTTGTTTTGTTAGGGTTTTTTGTGGGCATATCATTAAAGCCTATTAGTGTAATACTTGCTATCATTCATTTACTGGAGAAACCACATTAAACACATGTCACTTCAAAACTGCTTGACATAACATGAAATTGAAATGACCTTTTTTTTGGTACACTACTGCACTGAGTTGGAATGTTACTAAGTCCCAAGTGTTGCCTGTTTACAAACACCAGTCAGGCTACTACTACAGCTCTAATGTGCTGAGATTGTGCAGGCTATGAACAACTGTAACCAACTGCAAATAGTGAAGTAGCTGTGGGGTAAGATCCACCATTTACCAGCACAAAAAGCCACTAGTTTGAGACAATTACATTGGAAATTTAATCAAATAGAGTGTAAACTTTGACCAATTACTCACTTTTGTCAGATGTTTTTTCAGAGTTTGAACTCCCGTCTTATAATTTGTGAACTTGCATCTCAGGTCTAGGTTACTTCTTCCCATCCATATGGTTCTCACACCACGTCTATAAGAGTGACAGCTGAATGAGTCACGGTCATGCTTAACTTCAAGCACAAATGTGTCTAATTCTTAGTCTTAAAAATGCACATGACTGCATCATAAAAAGCCACAGGCTACAACACAGATCTTCAAAGCACTGCCACAGAGTGCACAGATGTGTACATCAACCCTCTTGCACCCACCATCCCACTTTCAGGACTCAGGATAGTCAAACAGGAGTCAGATTTCCACTCATTTCCTGAGGTTGCTCAACAGCTTTGGACAGCATCAGATAGATGCTGTGGATCACTAAGTTTCTGTCCCCTGGACCTTTTAACACATTCAGCCATCCTCCTCTCTCATCAGGGGACTTGTCCTGAAGAGGTGCCGAGCTCCAAGACAAAGACATGACTGATTCTTATATCTGTTCCAACAAGAGGCTCCATGCCTATATCAAATGCAGCATTTCACTGTGTCCAACTGAGGTCCTTCTCCTGAGGCCTAACAACACAAAAGACATTTTGTAATAGCTCCCTTTGAAATCAAATTAGTAATGTTTCAAGGCGTGACCCGTAAAGGGCTGCTGTCCAGAATCTGCATGTGTTTGACAGATACATCTTCTACCTAACAGGCCTCTTCAAGAGTACAGATGGAATCAAGATGTGTGAACAGAGCTCCAAAAAGAAAGTCATGGGATATCAGAGTGCAGGAAAGCACTCCATCTCAACAGATAAAAAGGTAACAATATCAGATACAGTGTGAAATAGTTCACTCCAGCTGGTAGGACAGATTCTGACACCATTATATAGGTGATATTATTGCAGAGGAAGATGCTATTCCATATGTGCAAAAGCTAGCAAAAAAAGATAAAGTATGTAATGTTGTGCTAACCCCTTATAGAGGTCATACAAAGTCACAATCTCCTTTTCACATATGATCATACACTTCAAAATGCTAAAAGTTGCTGTGGACTGTAGCTCTACATAACCAAGTACCCTGATGAGTGGAGAATAGTCTTTAGAAAGCAGCTTATTTTTGCCTGGATAGCTAGCCCTTTGTTAGCTGAAGGACTAAGCTCGGTGACTTATGCACAGTGTATGTTTGGTTTCAAAGGGTAAAGATCAGGGGACGACACTTTGGAGATAAAAACTAGTGTTCCTCATGGCACAGAAACATGGGTTCTTGAAGGTAAAACAAAATTAATGGAAAAGTCAGAAAAGAAGATGAGTTTTCACATTTTCCATGATGTATTGTCTTACCTGCCAGAAAACTAACCAACCCATCATTCTGAAGGGTGAATCCCTCTGAAGCAGGAGTATGAAGATGAGAAGTCCTTTCCATAGTGTGTGAAAATGTGACAGCATTTGGTGATTGGCCTTTCCAAACATCCAAAGGTCCCATTTGACTGTATAGAGAATTAACTTAAAGCAGGGCAACTTCCTAATGCAGCCCAGGCCTCAGCACCATAATTCATTTTCACATAAGTTCACAGCAAGAAAGAAAGAAAAATCACGCTAGTATATCAAAAAAACCTATAGCAGCCAAATCAAATGAAACACCTGATGGCAGGAACTCCACCAGCTACTTCTTGTTGCCAGTTTCTCCTTTCCAAAAATGGCACACAACTAGAGATAAACTATGTGTATTTTGTAAAATACACGTAGTTGAGATGAAACAGTGTCCAAGGCACGGTCCTAAAAACAGGCTGAAAAATCTACACTATGTGTCAGGGCCAGCCACTCCTGAAAAGAAACCAGATACTTTAGGCTAGGACTAGGACCATGGAGAAACACCTGTGATTGACAAGGGCAGAGTTCACTGATGGTATAACTCAACTTATATCAGACTCCCAGTGGCTCATATCTTCAATGACCTTCAAGCTCTGCCTCTGCTAACAGGAATGGCATTCATTCCAGGAAATGGAATAAATTTCTGCTTTCTCACAAAAAGGACAGAGAAGCATGCAGTATTCTTATACAGTTTTGAGATAAGGTTATAGTGAAGATTTGGCCCAAGTATTTACATATCAGTATTTTCAGCTGCATTTTTTTATTTTAAAATGCCATAAATCACTGACTAACACTGACTATTTTCACATTATTTTTCCAGAACGTCACTTCAGTGACCAGTGAACTGCCACAGTGATTACAGAACTATATGAGCATCATTCTGATAAACCTGACATCGCTGTGCACAATCTGAGATTCAAATCCTCATATAAAGGACCTCTACATGACGTCTAGATCACTCTCCTCATTCAAGGAGATCTCCCTGTTTGGACTGGGAAGGTGGAAGTTGTCACATTGACTTTGGTCATTAATAGCTGTCCCCCAGGACAGAAGTGAGAAAACCAAATCACTACAACTAGAATTTGATGTTCAAGTACTTTGCACGTGAATCCAAGTGTGGATGCAGCTCTCCTTCTTAGACTACAAACCTAATTAAACCTTTAATTAAGGAGTTAATAAATCAATGGTAACTTTATCATCCTTATCAGTAGAGCGACACCCTCAGCAGAGAGTAACACCCTCTCTTTGTATCTGAAGCAGTAACTAGCGTCCTCCATGTGACTTCTAAATAAGCTTGGCCCTGGAAACTATGCTGTTGGAGTAGTGGATAAGAGGAAGCTTTAAAATATATATATATATATTTAAAAAATAATAATAACGCATTTAAACTAGGACTAAAGCCCAAAGGCAATGATCAGTCTGTCTCACAGACTGTCACTCAGGTTAGGGAACATGAGCCAATGCTTACACACTGAGTTCCCCCCCTAGAGTGGTACCTCTTTCTTTTCAGTCTATCATGACATATTTACAGCTTTGTCTCTCAGCAGTCCCTACTGAGACTCCAGGGATCCACACTGGCTCATCATGAATGTTATTTTTCTTGTGCTACTACTGCTTAGAGCCAATAGAAGATATTCAGCAAGGAATTAAGAGTCAGTGTTAATGTGATTTATGTCATCCCCATATATCCTGGATTAGGTTAAACATATTCTTTCTAGCCTTCCCCACTGCAGCACTGCTTCCAAATATATATGATGTAGTTTGCATTAGCTACATCTGTACTAGAAAATTGAACAAGACTGGGACTGTTCTTCGGGATTACAGCTACTTGTTGCAGATAGTTCCTAGTGATACTATTTAACCCTCTTTAGCCCCCAGACAAGATGGTCGGGTACCAGTCCAGAATGGGTCCTTCATTACAGTTAATCCCTGAATAGTGCTTGTAAACTATTTGGGAGTATCCTAGTTGGCCCAGGTCTAAAGCCTGCTGAAGACTCTGCTAAGACTTTTAGTAAAGACAGTGAGAGCTTGGAGATGTTTCCTCACCATGTTTTTCAATAGTATAGACATTGCTGTACACAACAGAAAAAGAAACCCAAAATCATACAGAATCCACTGTTGTGTGCTTTGGTTTTACAGTTGTTTTCTTTTGTTTTAATTTATACTCCTGGTCAAAACTGCCTCACAACCCATCAATATCATATCCTACAAAACCATCCAATGCTCTCATGAACACCCTGATTAGCTGTAAATGTATTATCAAACCTAACACATTATATTAGATACAAGAAACACTATGGGTATGTAAATCATACAATCACATCCATACATGATATAACCCTTTCAGACCAGAAGGGGTCTAATTGTCTTTCAGACCTCCATGGAAAAAAAGAGACTGTCTCCTGAGAGGGTACCCAAAATGCACTGTTCAGCAGATCTAAACCAGAAACTGAGTCCTATTAGACAGCAAGCAAGCATTTACAGGTCTCTACCTAGGAGACTCCCACATGGTTTTCTGAGTGTGACATCTCCCACTAAGGTCATTGGTTATTGGGTTGTTTAAGCATTTATTCACTGTGAAGCTGATCTGTTCCTGCTCAGTTAGGCCACACCACCCCTCAGTTTCACTGTCCTTTCTCAAACAGATACTAAGACACAAGGACAGTGCTTTCAAATCCTAACAGAGTGGAGAAGACCTTCTCTGCTCAAACAAAAATCCCTATCCCTCCCTGGCATCATTACTTAGTAGCAATAACTCCAAGGTGTTGAGACCACATTTAGCTTTACAGAATAAAACATAACAAGCTGTCAAAATGTGCATACATAAATTAGAGTCATTATTCCAGCTTAAGATTCTGGGGACATAAACAATCCTCTTGAAGTTCTCTGTGACATATTTTGCAGTGGGAGCCAAGCATTAAAATTATGTCCTGTATAGAGAGAGCTCTAAATGCATTCTGTCTTAGGGCCTGGCACCGTGGCACAGAAATCAACAGGCCTGCTTTAGAATAGAAAATAAAGCAGTCCAGGGCCAATTCCCTGCCCCTGAACATAAGTTTTATGGCACAGCCCATGTCCATATGGCTAAACTCTGTCCTTCTGCTCACTCCCCAAAGAGGAGTCCTCATCCATATCTGCCTGCTTGGAATAGTCCCTGGCTCAAGCTGCTGTCCTAACCCATATGCAGACACCATTGCAGAGAGTGCTAGATGGAGCAGGCAAAAGCATGCCATGGAGTGTGCTCACACTTAAACACCACAGATCACTACACAGCATCACTCCTGGCTCTGCCCAGGTTACTGACACAGGTACAGTCTGGGACTTCTGCTACCATAGTACCCTAAAACAGGTTTACCTTTCCATACATGGCTTTCTGTTGCGTAATAAGAAGTGCAGTAAGCGAGATCCAAAAAAGGTATGAGGAATGAAGACATAGATACATTTTGTACGTATAAGGACATAAAGGAATTGTACCAGTTGAGACCACAGACCCATCATGTCTCCAGCACTTACCAAGAGCACAAACTTAGGAAAAAGCATGAGTGGTGGGCTTGGCAGTGTTAGGTTAATGGTTGGACTCAATGAACTTAAAGGTCTTTTCCAACCAAAATGATTCTATGATTCTGTGATGAGGGTAAGTGTGCAGTGATACTTTGTCACTACACTCTCCTGCAGCACTTTGTGACTCAGGGACTTCCTGAAGCAAAAGCCTTATCTTGGTATTTAATAGCCCTCTTAGGATTCTCCTGAAAGCAAATAAAATCTGGATTAAAATGCTGCCTAATTAAAATGTCAGTGAAAATAGGCTTTAGCAATTTGAATTATAAACAAGAAGCAAAGTTATTCATTCATAAAATGCATTTTACATCAAAAGAACATCAAAACAAGGATGAACAAAAGTAGTGTCATTACAAGACAGAATCAAGCTGAAAGCTACAATCTCTAAGAGCAAAAAGGCACTGACATCCTCACAGAAGGCTTCTGCTTGGGTTCAGTTTACATGAAACAATACCAAAGCAAATTTCATGGCGTAATTCAAGGCAGAACCTGCTGTGACAGAAATCAAAACAAATGGCTAATAACTTAGCAGCAAAACATAGGATCCTTCCCATTTTGCAACCAACAATTTTTATAGCAAAGTTTTTTCCTGACTTTTCTGGTATGCCCCTTTAAGGCTTTGAAAAACCATCATAGCAGCTGCATCTTTGGGACCCAATGGGTACTTTTGAGCTACTTGCTAAATCCATATTAGGAGCTGAGGCAGCCGTGGCAGTATGAAGAACTGTTCCATTCCTGAGTGGGAAATTCCATGAGATAAAACATTCTTGCATTTTGTCCAGCAGAAATACTGTATTTCCACTGAAAATGCCATACTAATAATCTCACTAGTGATGTTTCATCTAGAAATAAATAAAACAGAAAAACTCCTGACGGTCTCTCTGTCTCCCTTTTTTTTTTCCTCTACCTCTTCCTTTCTCCCTCTCATCAAAGTAGGAGAAAGCTGGTCAAAACAAAAATCTAAATGCATTTTTCCCCCTAATAATAAATAGCTATTCCCTTATTTTTTCCTTGATGTATAAAAAAATACCAAGGGAAAAACCATGTTGCTTTCCAAGACTTGACCACAGAAGGGAAAGAGTCCCTAGAAATACACCTATCACAAAAAGGTTCTTGCTTGGTGCTTACTCACTGCTCAGTTACAGGCGTTCAGATGCAAATTTTAACAACTGCGATCTGAGTCCTCCAAGACTTCCCCTCACCTCCATGTACTTTGTAAACACGACACCAAAGTGTTCCAATATTTTTATTTGGGAAATTAAGGCAAATCTACAGAAATAAATTTGGAGCAGATGACTGAGTAATTATGACTAGGATGGAAATCAGGACAAATGCAAAGACTTCAGCCAGACTTGTGAAGGAGGTATAAGGTGCTGCAATGCAGAATTCCCACATTCTATGTATCACCACCTGATACATATTAGAGAAATGCTGGTTATGTCATTTGATTCTGTTCTGCCAAAACTTTCCTCATCTGCAAAATGGTGACAGCAGTACTGCAAACCTCACAGGGATCCTGTGAGGACAATGAACCACTTTGCAGTGTTCCTACACTGGGCAAATATTAGATGAAGGATAGAGGAGCCCATCACCACACTATGGCCTCCTCATATGTCAGAGAAGCATACAGAGCTCTTGGCAAGCAAAGCAGCTCTATTTATTCTCACTTGTAAATACTGTTGTTATAGATTATCAGCTACTCAAAAGAACAAAACACAAGCCCAAGGTTTTGCCAGCAAAAGGCCATGAAGCTAAAGCAGTTCTCATCTAGCTGTTATCACTAGATATTGTCCAGGGCAACACAGGAAACACAATATCTAAAGACACACAGGAGTAGGATGGAATCAATTTATCAGCCAACAAACTCAATATAATTACCACTAGCTATAAACAAGCCAATTGCAGCACTATTTAAACCTAGTAAATTATATTTCCTTCCACCAGGAGGAACAATCTTTGCTCTGGTGCTCTACTGTGGACTGACAGGAAGGTAGGGAACCATGCATGTTACTTGGAAAAGATCTGTGATCATTTTTCCTGAAACCACTGTTGATACAGCTTCCTCAGATCAATAATCACCTTTGGATCAGAACATAACCTCTATATCAATGCAAGACATAAAAATACATTGTTTACAGTTACATGTGTAATAATTTAAATAGGGAAAGGGGAGGAGGGGAGTGCAGGACAAATGAAACTATTAAAATCAGACCAGAATACATTTCGGTTGCAAACCATTTAAGAAAAAAAAAATCGGGGGCGGGGGAGCAGGAGTGTAAAATTATCCTTCAAACTAACTAGTAGCTTTAATAAGTCAGCCATACAGTGAGGATTCAATGTTCAATACTAGCTTTACAGGGAAAGTGTTTTTAGTGAGGATAGCAGGTGACACAAGCCCGCAAAAACATTGCATTTTCAAAGCAGTTTCAAACATCCTCTCAGAAGGAACAGTTTTATATGACAGTGTCCCCAAGCCTCTCATTAGCAATCTCCATGTCTTGGAAGATACATGGAAAAAACAGAGGCATCTCTACAAGGTATCCCTGGAAACCAGCTAATACACATGAGGGGCAGCTTTACAGAAAGACACCACAGGGTTCCCCATTTCTTTTCTCCTTAGCCTATGTCGTGGCAGGAGGAAGGGCAGACAAATAATATGGGAATCTCCCAAAAAAATAAGAAAGGCTTTTCTGAAAACACTGTGCATACAAGATTATATCCTACTCCTTTCCCCTCTGGTGGTTACAGTCCAGATTACATAGGCACGCCTTATCACTGAAGACAGACAATTACATTTGTGAACGGCTGTCAAGCAAATGGTCTGCATTCTTGTGAAACCATTTCACCATTCTTCCACAAACAGGAAAATATTTAGCAAGAGGTGTGCAAACTGGGCACAGATGCAAGAGTGTGATTGAAAGGTGGGTGTCATCTGCTGAAAGCAGATCTAGACAGAAAGATTCAGCGTGGAAATTATTTCCTTTGTCCTCTAGACTTAGAATTTTTTTCCTCTTGTCTGAAAGTGTTCATTATTTTTATTCTAAGATTTAGAGTGTTTTTCTATTCACACTTCCAACAACAAACTGTCAACTGCAGTCCCATATTTACAATATTTCTCAGAAACCTATTGACAACAGCACAATATTCCCCTGCTTGCTTGCATAGACCAAAGCATTTGAGCCACTGGAAAATACAGCAGAGAATAGAACATCAGCTCTTAAAACCCACTTACTCAGGTAGTTTCCCTCTAACAGTCCTTCAGAGCTTCAGTTCAGTGAGAAGAAACTCCCTAATCTGGAAAGTGATCAGTCTGCAGAGAGAGTACTTTCCAACAGCTCTGGTGTGTTCTGGTGAGACTCTACAATACTCCAGAAGCCCTGGGGACATACACTGTAGTAATGAAAGGGCTGAAATTTGTCCTTATATTTTTGCACCACTGAAATACTGCATAATCCTCATTCTGAAGACTTAAGTGAGACTTAAGCAGCGCATAGCCTCATACCAGGTCTTCTTTGTGTTGGCACAAATTTCACCCAGGCAAGACAATATTTGCTCAGGTGCAGTACCTTGGGTGAGAGTTAATCCCTTTCATTTCTGACACAATAGTTATTATGTACAATAACTAATAAAAGCCACTCTTGAGATCGACAACCTACACATTTTCAATTTCCTCTCATGTACTCCAGCCTTTCATAAGCTTCTTTGATCCTATATAGGTGTCAATCTTTGCGTGCATATAGGTCACAAGAAAGTTCATCTCATATTAATAGCCTGGTCACCTTTGGATGCATTGATTTTAAGCCATTTCCATTTCCAAATTTCAATTTATAATCTTATTTCAGTCACTCCATTACTCTCAAAGACACCAAGCTACAGGGACTGAGATTTTGCTTGGACTCCATACTGAAGAAGAAAAAGTCAAATATCAAAGCTTCCTCTCTGCCTGGCCAGTTGAAACACACATGCATGCTGTACCCTTCCCTCTCAAGGGAAAGATGGGCCACCTGAGTCAGAGTTTACTGGGGCTCCTAACCGACGAATAATATTCTTGACACAGTCATCAGACAGAAATCACACAAAACACAGAATCAAATCATGCAAGCTCAAGATGCCTTGTGAAATCTGCACTGAGCACTCTGACTCTGGGGAAAGGCAGAGGGCTGCTTGACACAGACCTCCCTAAAAGCTGTGAAGACAGGGTGCTACCTTGGGTTTGTGAATGAAGCACAACCATTCCCCCTTCTCCCTCCAGGCCCGCAGGCTGAGCACAACCCTTCAGAAATGTACAAGCTGGACCCTGCCACAGCCTGCACACATACACCCCAAAATAAGACATCCTCCATAGTTTTTTCCCTTTTTCCACAAACCACCCATACCAGATCAGTGCACCAAAAGTCCTGCCTTCTTTGCTGTTTCAAAGAGGACCAGATGCTGCCAGCAACAGCATGCAAGGCGAGAAGGACTGGACTTAATCTTTTCTGGGAAGTCAAACCTTATAGAAATGTTTGTTTTCACTCTGCTGTTCGACATTCCAGCTAGTTGGAAGCTTCGGGAACTTGTTCCAATGGGTTGTTTCTCCTTCTCCCTCCCATGGCAAACTGAAATCAATATTTTTAGATTCCTGTCATTCCCTTAAAGACTCTCGCTCTCTCCCTCCCTCCCTTTCTGAGGTCACACAAACTTTGCTTTGGACTCCAAACTATTAATTTTTCAGATTACTCATTTTAGGTGTCTGAAAAGCTTCTTACTCATCAGCCTGTAGAAGGAACTTTTTCTTTTCTTTTCTTTTCTTTTTTTTTTTTTTTTTTTTCTTTCTAAAGACAAATAAAAGATACACTCAGCAACAAAAATGAAGTCTCCTTCATGCCATTGCAACAAGGAGTCTCCAAGTCTGATTTGCAGTCCCTGCCTTGGCACAACACACTTGCTGGCTTTGTTTCTCACTTACTCAAAGCCCTTTTTTTTTTGTAGGCATAGCAAAAAACTATGCCAGTTGAGGAAATCTGAGGTGCCTTTTCATACAGGTAAAGTAACAACAGAGGATTACAGTGAAGTTGAACTCATTTCTCACAGACCACTGAACACTGTGCCACAGGTTAATGACTTCTGGTAGCCATGAGTTTAAGCTACATTCTTAACTAGAGCTTAAAAGCTGCATAGCCCAGTGTTGGCCTCCAGAGCTCAGCAAGGACTCCTGTCAGCAATGCCTGGAAAAGAGATGAGCATGTAATACAGGAAGTGGCTTGTGAAGCAAGAAACAGCCTTCCTCATTTACCAAAAGTTCCCATTTATGCTCAGCTCCTCTCCTGGACTTGTCTGGACTAGCAGAAGAATATACCAGTGCAGCCCTACCTGTCAGCAGGGAAGAATATTTGCACATCCGATTCCTCTATCTCTCTAACAGAGCTTTGCTCTTGGATGTCCTCAGGCTCCCGATAACCTCCTGATGTTACCGCAGCTGTTTGTTTAACATAAACCCATAAAATTCTTGAGGTTGTCGCATTGCCCTTTTCTCCTGTCCACACCCAGGACCTCCTCATCTTCTTACATACAGTAAATAATTTCCCGCAGGGTCCACATTTATTCTGATAACTAACAAGGCCATTAATACTTCAGCTGTGACGCACACTATACAGCAAGCTTCAGTGTACTGCTCTTAGGTAAGTCTTTGCCAATACATTCAGACTTTACCAATACATTCAAACTTTACCAATAAAATAATATTTGTGATTTCACAACTATCTACTGAAGTCTCTCAGAATGCCATAGCAAGAGCTACAAAGTATTTTAAGAAAAAAAAATAAAAAGAGTGAAAATATTTTTTCCCCATAGAGACTTCAGCAAGTCTAAGCTTATGTAGACAGGGTGGAAAACAGTTTGCAAAGGCAAAAAGCAGATGCTGTCATAAAGCCAGTTTTCTCCAGCTCACCTATATACAACTCCTTTGGTTCAGAACAAATTGAATGCAAGTAGCACCATAATCAAGTATTTCTGGTTTGGCTCCTGGGTGGACAGAATACAGCTGAAATCCAGATGATCTGCATTTTTTACATCAGGTAAGCCAGGATCACATACAGGGCAAAACAAAGCAATTTGCAAATGCCCCTATCTAGATTTCAGGTCTGAAAAATATGCTGAGCTGCTTGTGCTTGTTTGGAAACAATCTTAAGTCTAAGTCAGCAAGAAGGTCTTTACTTGCTGCATTGCTTCATACCTACCTGGGACAACGTCCTGTGCAATTGTTTGTACAGCTGTATAGAGCATTCAGGATGTCTGTTTGAGGTGCAAGTCCTAATTCCCCTCCCTTGCAGACACTTGAAAATACATACTGTGACAGACTATATTATTCACAGTTTCTTCATTCGGTTTTATCTCAAGCTGAGACTATCTTTTTGATAAATACGTAGGTCTACGTTTACACAAATGCACAGGCATACACCGCAAAAAGACTCCTAGTAAATCTGTATTCACAATCTTTGCTTTAATAATGCAAATATCTGACAGAATTTTGTTGTACATACCTTTCTGTAAGTCCACAGCCTATTTCCCAATCAAAGACAACAAGTTGCCCATGCAACAGCGATAAAGCTGTCATATCGCCTTCGGCTGTAACTTGCAATCTGTCCATATCTAATACTTCACTGGAAAAGAAAAGGTTCAGGCCCTAAATCTGGATTAATTGACTGGCAAAGGGCTGTGCTGCCTAAAGTTCAGCTCACTTTTTTCTTGGCAAAAGCATTTAAACCCTCTAATGTAGATTTATGTCATTTTGTCTGAGTGCCTTCCCCACAGAGGCTTCAGAAATTAATCATGCTTCCTCCACAATCACAGAAACATTCCTGAGTTAGCATGGAATTACTTTTTAATTTTTTTGTCTCATTTTTTCCACCTCTTCCCTCTCCCCCAGAATACCTGTCCTGGCTGAAAATATCACATACTATATTTTACTGTTATGGGGAATTTTATCTGTGATAGTTAACAAGATTCTGCAAATTATTAAGACTGTAACATAATCAACATTTCTTAAATTGTTTTACAGAATTTGCTGCTGTTTGGTCAGAATCATGGACACCTGTAAATTCAATATCTTTAGAGGGATTTTCCTATTTCATAATTTCAAAAAGTTCCAGACTTCTGATTCATTTTAGAGATAAATGGCCAGCACTGAACTACTGCCTTTTTTTGGGGTTTTTTTTTTTTTTTGCTATGTTTCATGTTTCATTAGAAGATGCAAAGCACCCTGACAAACAGGAACTGAAAAAGAAAATACTGGAGCAAGGAGCCATGTTTGTAAAGCTGTCAGCTTAATATATGCAAAATGAAAGATATTTTATAAAACCTATTAATAAAAAATATTCCCAAGCTAAACCAAAGTCTACTGCTGTATTTCTGCTCTACTTTAAACAATATTAGTTTCATAACTAATTATCTCACTAATATTTTTCCTTGATGAACTCTGTGCTGCCTCATCCTAATGAAAGTGCTGCAAGGTAATACAGCAGCTACATGACAATGCAAATAGGACCCATTCAATTTGCACAAAAAAGGTTGCAAGGAGCAATTAGCACTTCATTAATATGATATAAAATGCTAATTTACTATATATCCCAAGTGAATCAAAACTCCTTTCCATCCATATGTGCAAATAATAGTTAATATGATGCAGTGTGTATGAACCAGGTTCATGGTGCATTAGCTGGAATCCCTGTGTCAGTTTTCAGTATAATAGCTATTAGTTAATATGAACAGTAGCTCATATTTAACCTATGACAGCAGTGTTAAATGATAAAAGGATCTGTTGGCAGCAATATCTCATAATTCCACCCCTGTAAAGTTCTCCCTTCCTTGCTATCCAGGATGAAGTATTGGAAACTGACTACTAATCTAATTTATAAAGCAGATTGAAATGAAGCGCTGGTAGCACTCAGCTTGGCTGCTCAGCATTTTGAGAGGCAAGATCATTCCTGGTGAATCGTACAGTTCAGGCATTCAAGCACTCACTGGCAGCTTCTAATGATCAAAGTATTTGACTTAAATAATTGATTTATTTATACCAGTAAAGAAGCTCCAGGGGGTTGTGAATATTATGAGATATAATCACACCACTAGGGAATTAGAGACACTCAGATGTGCCTTGTGCCTGCTAATGCCCTGCGGGTGTGATTAGGATATCACACATCAAAGGAATTTGCTCTAAATTTCTTCATATAATAAATTAATAAAAAATCATTTATTTTAATAATTCCACTGATTTAACAGGACAGATCTGATCCAAGATGCAGTATGCTGAGAACTACAATGAAGTGTGTTGATCTCAGACAGTACAGAAGCCCTGACCATCCTCACTTAATGACCAAATACCAACAGGAACCTCTGGCTAGTGGGTGCCTTATGAGGTATTAGCATCATTTCACAACTTACTGTCTGTGATGAGCATTCCCAGAGATTTTAGACAACCTGCATTGTCTGAGATGGAGTAAAAGGATGCTCCTTCAACAAATCCTTTCAGGAAGGGAAATGTTGATTAACAGTGACATACAAGGTGGTACAGCATGCTGGTACAGGCAGGCAAAGCAATGGCTGCAATACCTCATGGAGAACCCAGGCTCTTCTGGACAGATTGTTTATTCAGGTATTTTAACAGCTATCCTAATCATTTAAATGGCTTGACCATTGCAGACTACAAGTATTTTACAGTCTTTAATGCACTTCTCACCCCAGCGTATAAAGACAATGAGGAAGTGCTCTTATTTCAGTCATACTCCTAAGAAATTGAGTTACATAGAGAACAACTAAAATTGCTCAAGGGCACACTGACAGTCTGTGCAGACCAGGAGATTAAACCTGTACTGACTTTCTGCAGTATGCTTCTATTCCAGAAATATACCAGCTTTCCACAAGGATATTAGAACACCACACAATTAACATCGTAGAATCATGTTATCTCTAACCTAGCATGCTGCAAGGAAAGTATAGAGATGTTCCAATTCCTGAAGTACAGTACTTCCCTATATCCCGGGATCCGGAGGGAAGCATCTACAGCAGTGACAAGAAAAACAAAGGCATCCTTTCAGAGATGTGCATAACCCCTGTAGATCCTTTCAGAGCCATAGAAAGTCATGAAGATGGAAAGCTATATTTGAGGGTAACTTCTGCCTTGAGTAAACTAGTAGTCCAGATGCAAAACATGATTACTGTCCTTGGGTTGCAGAAAGAATGAACGAATAAGACTTTTTGAACCCATGTCTCAACTTCCCCAGAGTTAGGCCTAGCCTGAAATACATTGCTTTAGTGCCTTCCTCAGTTGTTGCAAAAGAACTTCAGAACCGCAATTCTGTTTAAACAAGTCACACAAGTTCCAAGTAAAGAAATCAGCAGCAATTATAAATTCCTGCAAAAGCACCATCTCTATCACTAAAATTAGAAAGGGAGAGGCTTCAAGGGATATGTTGATGCCTATGGGAAAAGCCTGAGATGGTATTCAACTTTTCCACACTTAAGCTTCATTCCCATGCTTGCATATCTGTTCTGATTTTGGAACAAGGACATGTGCAGGCTGGGCCCATTAGCAACTGACGCCACACAGTGAGGTGCCCAGGGGCATATCACAAATCAGTTGCCCACCATATTATACATGTTTTTATTGCAAGGGTCAGATCTGAATTCAGTTTCAAATGCATCCAAAATTCAGTATCTCTCACTTGATGAGTTCAAAAAAAATTCTTTAGTCTTGGAACTTCAGGATCTGAACTGACCCTGGAGTCATGCACTCTACTACCAATTAGCCTGACAGTGCTACATGTAGCATGCTGTGTTGAAAACAAATGTACACGTTTTTATGTTTGTAACCCCTTTCCCTTTCTTCATTTTTTCCAACATGCACATAATAAATACAGTATGTCCTACAAGATGCAGTTTCACTAGATTGCACAATATGAGGATTTTTTTCTTCTCAGCACTAAAGGATACAGCACCGTCCACTTGATGGGATGTGGCAGAGGCTCTGTGAAGATGCAGCCCCCACATTTAGGTAAGGCTGAATCTGCACATACGATGTTGTAACACAATGTGTATTTGCTTTGTACTACTTATGTTTTTCTTCTGCTTGTGTTCTTATATGCCAATTTACCCTTCTAGTTGAATACAATTACCATGAGGAATCAGAAAAACCCAGAAATAGTCTTCATATCTAGGCCCACATTTAAAAAAGTAATATAAAAAAATCAGTAAATCCCTGACACATCTATCACCATTAAAGTCATATTACCAACTCTGACCCCAATTTCAAATTCTTCCTGGTTTCTGTGACTGCCAACTTGAGCTTCAACAGCTACCTGCTCAGAGGTAGTCCCATGCTGACTGGGAAATCTTAGATGTGATCCCAGGTTAGATTATGACACAGTTCAGTAATTCTGATCTTAATGATAATAACCAGTATGCATCCCACAGCACGGTTTACTTGTTAGTTAAAACTGCACAGACCAACAGTCTACCCTTGAAGCACACTGTCAAGTTCGCAAGCAGCCACTGAAGATTAGGGTTATTCACAACACTGACTTTCAGAACTGAGGGTTTTTTTAAACAGTGTCTTGTTACCTGTATCAGCCATGACCAGTGTATTACTCTCAAGGATAACAACAGCTACAACACCTTGAGCAAACCAGCTACTTAGGAGCCCAGAGAAGTGTATCAGCAAGACAGAGCTCATACCAGAAAGCAGCCCATCTCAGCAGTGAAAATTCCTATTTCTGACTGGAGACAAAATTTGATTGTCAAGGAACATAACAGTATTAAAAGCTGAATCTTATCAATATGCCAGATTTTTCCATGTTTATTTATAACTGTAAATATTATTTTTATCTATGCATAAAGGTCCATAAGCGACTATAAAAATCTCTCTCTGCATACAACACTGCCCTTTGCTTTAGCTGAAGGGGAGGTCGAAAGCATTTCTCAAAACCAAACCTCAGCAGAACACTAAGCAACAGAGAAGGGCCCAGTGTCTACTATGAATATAAGAACAGAATGGTGACTGGCAAACTATGGCCGAGCTCAGATGCAGGAATGTAATTGCATGCCAATACAGGTGTACAAATCACAGGACAAAGGTTACTAAACAAGCTTTCATGAGCAGGACCTGGCCTCAAAGGCTTGGCTGTAATGAACCAAGGGTGGTAGCAACTAACATATGACTCTGATGAGCCAGACCACAGCCAATAGCCTGGGATCCAAGAGGAATTTCAAGGCTTGAGATGGTAGGGGCTTATCTTCCTAAGGATACAATGGTGTCATATTTGCACAAGCTGAGTCTCTGACTTCACAGAATCACAGAATATTCATGACCTCCTAGATCACCGAGTCCAACCATACCCATAACAAAAAAAAAAAAAAAAAAAAAAAAAAAACCATCACACCTAAAAAAACCCCCCACACCTAAATACCCTGATCAAACATGACTTAAAAAACACCAAATAACCCCTTACATGCCTGTCACTAGAGCACCAGGTCTACCCATTTCTTAACTACCTCCAGGGATGGTGACTCAACCACCTCCCTGGGGAGGCTGTTCCAGAGCCTCACCACTCTTTCTGTAAAGAATTTCTTCCTAATATCGAATCTAAACCTCCCCTGCCGCAGCTTCAGACCATTTCCTCTGGTTCTGTCAGTAGTTACTAAGGAGAAGAGGCCAATACCCATCTCTCTACAACCTCTTTTCAGGTAGCTGTAGAGGGCAATGAGGTCCCCCCTCAGCCTCCTCTTCTCCACACTAAACATACCCAGCTGCCTCAGCCTCTCCTCATACGACTTGTTCTCTAAACCCCTCACAAGCTTGGTAGCTCTCCTCTAGACACATTCCAGCATCTCAATGTCTTTCCTAAAGCATCTCAATGTCTTTCCTTGTCTCCATCCTCATCCTCCATTGTAGGAATTCACTCTGAAGGTAACAGAGATATGAATGACCATGAATGCCAAAATCACACCCAAGTGGAAGATGCAAAGTAAAAAAAAAAATCTACAGTTGGGAAAGAAACATTTCAGAGCATAAGAAAACAATAATAGACTCAGCAAGGGCAGTGGGCTTTGTAAATGAAAAGCAGGGGGCAGCTGTTCTCTGATGAGCAGCTTCTGCAGAAAGCCACCCCTCCTTTACAGAGTCTCACTGCCTGAATTCAGTTAGAAGCTGTTCTCCCTTCATCCCAGTGGTTGTGTCCCAAGCATTGTGAAATCTTAATGCTGGCAGCACTTGCAGCTGTAGGAAGTCAGATATAAGCCCTAGTGCCACCAGTACACTTCTGGCAATGGAGCCTGGCAGCCCTATCACCAGCTAGGGCCTTCAGCATACACAGAAAAAAAAACAGTTAAATAAACCGCAGACTTGGTGATCAGCAACAGACCTGACTGCTCATTGTGCCTGGAAAGGAAATTCTCTCCTTTTGAGCTGGCTGTTAAAGAGCCTCTCTTCTCTGAAAAATACCTGATGTAACATGGCATGGTTTGCCTGAACCAGCGAAGCTTGTGAGCACGAGTTTCAAACCTGGGGCTTAAGTTAGATGATTGAATCCACACTCACTCCCCTGAAAAAAGAGAGAAGAATATTTTAAGGGCACTGACCACACAGCTCTGAACAATGAGAGATAAGAGAGATGTAAGTGCCAATGCAAGAAACTGCAGCTCAGAAGTGTCACTGGGTACTGATCTGGCCACCCCCTAGTCGTGGAGGGAGACCCTCTACCTTGTGTGGCTACCTGCTCTATATTCCTCCTCCCCACTTTGTGGGCCAGTTAGGCCTTCACTTTGAGTAGAAGTTCTGCAAATTGTATTAACAAAATGCTAACTGTGGGGCCAAATTCAGTACTTGGTGCATGCTTGTAAAGATATAGCCAATAATATCCAAGGGGGAACCCAATAACATATTTCCACATAATGTAGAAAGAACATTACTTATCTTTTTAAGGCTTTATGCTGCTCCTGATAAAATCAGTAGGAAATTTGTCTTTGGTTTTAAAGGGAGTAGAAAGCTGCACTATAAATTTTAAACATTTTGCAAGGTGGGTTTGGTTTTTTTAATCTTGCCTTTTTCAATACACTTACAAAATGAGAAAAGCTTCTTTGCAACCAATAAAAAGACAACAAATGTAGAACTCATTACTTCAGCCATTATACATAACAGAAGCATTGGGGTTTTTTTAAAAGAGCACCCCCACCACCACCACCTTTTGATGAAGAACTGCAATGATTTCTAGTAAAATGTTTAAATCTAACTCCTCATTACACAAAGTTCTCCACCCCCCTGACAGCCTTGGAACATGTGAAAGGAGGAACGTAATGAGCATACATTAATGTTATATACTTTCCACAGTTCTTGTTCTGGTGTGACCAGATTTATGTATGGAGTAGCTTGAATGTAATCCATCACGATTACACACAGCACTGGCTTCAACATTTCTGCAGGTAGCAACGTCTCCAAACTCTCTTTGCTGCGGCTGTATGAAAGGAGCTGAGATGTGGTGACACAATGTTCATTTGTTTTGGTGGCAAGACTCAATTAAAACAACATAACGGGGTTTAAAAAAATACTAATCTGTGAAAAAATGTGAAAGTGAGTTAAGTAAAACCTTCAAATATTCCCTTGTTCAGGACAAGCTGTGTGGGCTGACAGCTTCTCCCAAGGGAGTGAGAGGTCTTAGAAAAATCCCTGCTACGAAAGGACTGGCTGTTAAGGCAAATCCCCACCAGTCAGAGCCCAGAGGAGGGTGAAGCCCAGCTATTAATGCCAAAACATAGAGAAGACATTGTAAAGGAAATATGGGGGATGAGAATGGCAGTGGAGGAAACAAAATAGGGACTGCCTCCCACACAGGGGGACAACAAACCTGTGAAAATAAGAAACTGCTTTTTCACTAGATGGATTTTTAAGGAAGAAAGACACGTCCTGTGGCTTTCAAAATGCCACCTGGGCCATTAGGGAACTCAATGTTACCACAGCATGGGGGAGACAAGAAGGCAGGTTTTTAAAAGTAAAAAAAAATGCAAGGAGGCTTCTTTGCAAGTCAGAATCATTTCAATCGCTGCTGTATTTGGTGGGGGGAAAAAAAAAGAAAAATAAAGTGACCTCGAGTAGTGCTGACTACCTGTTTTCATCCCAAGTTCTGCAATAGCCACTGTTGTTCCCATAGTGCCAGGATCCTGGGGCCTTGTCACCAGAGAGCTCATTTTTCAAAAAGGATCACAACCCAGCCAAGTCATGTTTCAAAACCTTTTCACATACAAGGTATAATCATGAATGTAATGCAAAGCATTGGAAATAAAGTAATTTTAGATAGTCTCAACTGGGAGTGGATGAGAGAGAAGAGCCATGTAAGGAAGCTTTGAGTCTCTCAAGCTGAGAGTAACTTCACAGGGCTAAGATTCCTGAAGAGAAGAAAAGCTCTCTTACTGTTGGTATACATTGTCCAGAGCCACAAATGTATTGTAATTCAAGGTAATGATAATAATAATTTAGAGAATGTTTTAATTTAAGAATTTGCAGGTAATTTTACGTATCTGCAGTTCTCATATGCCACTACACCTCTCTATATTGTTACTCCTACAGTTGCTTCACGGCATACTGTACAGAAGCCCTGAAAGCCAAAATGCTATGGCCCCAGGACACAGACAGAGCAGTTAACAGGATCACAAAAGCCTTCCTCCCAGACCTCAGGTCTCACCAAAAGTCCCCAACATATCGGCACAGGCAATGCTAGAAAGGGATGTGACTGTAATGACTAAAGCAAAAGAAAACGTTGAAGAGGGATTCAACACTAAGGAAAGACAGGGAAATTCCTTATTTAGTACTGTAATGTTTTGTCTCGAAGTCTTTTGTACTGCTCATAAGTTGTTTTAATACATCAGCTGTGAGAGAACAAAGTGCTGGTGACCTGCACATGAAAGAATAAGTCCCATATGTGAGGTTGGATTTACTTCCCCAGAACTTTACTCCCCAGAATCTTTTTCCATTAAATAAATCCACTAAGGAAGAAGAATCTATTTGCAACCTCTATTCTTCACAGTGAACTGCCTAAGATTAAGATTATTTCCTCAAAGCAAGCAGGATACTCAGCTGTGGAAGTTTCACTAAAAGACATCTGTGCAGTTCTTGGAATCCTCAAAGAGAAGATATGACCAGCAAGACCCAGGACAGCCTATTAGCAGCCTGGTTTTCTCATGACATGAACTTTCTTGCATGCTCCATAGCAGTTCCCATTAAGAGCAGTGTAGTTTTTGTTAAAATTTGCATTAAGAATGGTAATACTTTGTTTCTTAGAAAGAAAATCATCCCAGCAATTACTGCACTAGACGAGCATCTCTACTTTCATTTAAAAAAATAAAAGGAGCTGTTTCTGGTGTGTGTGGAGAGCTGCCGGAACATGGAGCTGCCAACACTGAATCTACCAAAGAGGTTGAAGGCAGCTCAGAGCCCTAAGACTTGTAGGGAGGTGACAACAGGACGGACCCATGGCCCTAGAGTATCCCAGACAGCCTCCAGAGAGTCTGTGAGAAGGGATGTGTGCCCAATGAGCACTGTTCCTTACCTTTCCCATTTTCTACAGCTCCTGTTTGGGCCCAGTAATGCTGAAGTTAGCTCTCTGTGAACAGTTAAGCAAAAGAAAATGTCAGATTTAGAATCAATAATGGGTAATGCAGCTTACCTCCAAACAGTCCCACCCCTTCCACTGAACTGCATGGCTCCAAGTGCCTTGAACATGACATCCTTTCACACATACAACAGGCCTTTATCTTGAGACACCAAGACAAACCTGGCAAAGGGATGTAGCATGTATTGCTTTAATATATTCCAAGTTTCTTTTTGGAAACATTTTTTCTCCTGTGTCACCAGTTCTGTGCTCAGTAACTGACAGTAACAAACAGTGCAGTGCAGTTGAATGATGCTGGGTGGGCCATTGCATTATGAAAATCCTGAATTTAGAAACTCCAGCTACAGGTCTCACAGCACTGTGGGCACTCTGTGAACTGTAATAAATGGGCTCATTAGCTACTGGACTTATGGAAGACCATTTCTTGTAGAGTCAGCATATATTTGTGTTAAAAATGGGCATGCTGCTTTTGAACAACTCAGAGAGAGACAGCAGTATTTTGTACATAAAGGCCTCACACAACAAATGAACACTACGTCCAAATAACTACCCTAGCTGACGACACAGCAGCGAGTACCTCTGTTGATGCTGTTACAAAGAAAAGTGCTTTAATATAGGAAGACTTTGAGAATCCCAGATTCTATTTTCCCAGATCCCAGTTGTTACTTTATTACGATTACCATCTCCAATTCCCAGAGAAAGAGCTAAGGATTTAAAACAGATTATCAACATTATAGCAACATCTGCAGAACTTCAATGTAAATAGAAAAGTTGCAAGAAGGAAGATTTTGGTGGAATTACTTGAAAGTTGGTCTGTGTGCACTGCTGGAATACTTAATGCTTCTCCAACAAAGCTTCAGTTTAGTTTTACAAGCATGGCATCCTTTTCATATTAGCACATATTATGTGAAACATCACCCTACTTCCAAAATAGCAGCTTTAATGAGTTTCATGGTAGATGTCCTGCTGATCAAACATGGGTTTATGAGCAATACAAAGAATCAATAGGACGCTTGCCCTCCATGCATCAGCCCAAGTACAAGGGCACTGCAGAATGCCTGCCTTCTGCCCACACAAGAGCTACTTGCTGGCTAGTGAACAAGAAGACACAAATACAGTCATACCAAGCTCACGAGTAAGTTCAGCTGAAGTAGTTGAAATTGTCCAACAAAGTATTTCAAAATGCAATAATCTGGATACAACTTTCTATTGGAAAAAGGAAGCTAAGACTCAGCAGTACATGGACCATGAGGATTCAGTCTCTCTCCTTCAGCAGACATATGAGAGAGGGAAAGAAAGAGACAAAAAAGTAGCATGTTTTGCACCCTCTCCTTTCTTCCACTAAATGTACACAAGCCCTGCCACAAGCCAGCAGTAAGCTTGGGCACCACCTGAGGGCATCATCTTGACACAGGGACACACATCAGGTTTATATGCAGCACTGAATACCTAAATGGGAATTTTAATACTCATCCTTCATACTTTAAGGCTCCTGTAACAGGGCACAGGAGTTAGGCAAAGCAACACAGCTCATGAGGAGATATCAATCACTGATATAACTAGAACTACAAGATCATTGAAGATAAACATCTCTGGCAAGGTGGACCATGTTGTTTCTTATAGAAGTAAGAAAAGGCAGTCAACATACTGTGATCCCCATTCTTAACACATGACCAGACATATCCTAGTCTTCTATTCAAAACATCACTCTTTTGCCATATGAAAAGAAACACAGTTACACAACTGGACAGAATACTGGAATGACACAAAAATGTCACCTTGGTCCACGACTAGGGTGAAGGTACATGACCATAGCTTATCACACAGCTGAGAGAGATTCCGATAACATGACCAGAGCAGAAGCATCCCAAGCACACAACTCTAAGTCTATGAGATCTTATACAACAGAGTCCAACATGCTGCCATGATACAAGGAAAGAGTTTTTCACATATGACAATTACACAAGAGGGAGTGCCCCATTAAAAAACCCAGGCAGACTGCAAATCATTCCCTGCCTACAGCTCCAGGGACTCAGAAGCAGCAGGAAGCTGGCCTCGAGATAGATGAATTATGCAGCCCAGGTAGGATATGATTTGCAGGACCTTAAATTGAGTAAACCTATTACAGAGGGACAAAGGAGACCTATGGTGTGTATTGCATAGTTTCTAAGCTCTCCCCACCACCTGAAGAAGCTCAGCAAGGTGAACTGCTGCATTCCCAGCAATTTTCCTCTACAGTATCTATTTCCTAGGAGGCAGGGACTAGGCCTAGTTAAAATAATCAGGTCCTGGCTCATAACATCTTGCCCTCCTTTCTGCACTGGGAGCACCATTACACTGGTATGTATTGCTCAGCCTCTCACTATCACACATACAATTAAGTTCGGCTTCTAAAAGCTCTACCTGTAATTGGAGCCAGCTGCAACCTTTCTGACACATACTAATTGCCAGTAATGATTTAAGTGCAGTAAATTCACATGCTGCAATTGTTTTAAATAAAGGAATCTCTCGTAGCTTTTTCCTGAGAAAAATCTGTTAATCTTTGCTGCTTACTTATCAAATCCTCCAGTCACCTGTTTGCCATCATTTTCATGAGCTGATAACGTGTTTATTAGAGCCATAATATGCAGGTGGAAGCGTAAAGGTCTCATTTGGTGGAGTATGAATTCTGTCTTATACATGTATGGAAAAGCTAGGTTTCACCATTCAGCTGTGCCTCAGAAAAGAATAAGTTCCAAAGTAGTATTTTTTATTCTTTTCAAAGGGAATATTAGTGGTTTTAAGCTTTGTACCTATCTGAAAATACCATTTGGATGGTCATGACAGGTTTGTTTTTGTTAAACCTTAGATAACATTGCTTCCTATGGTGAATCTATCCAGGCTTAGTTAATTTCAGTTTAATTATATTCCTCTTTTAATTATTTTTCATATATAAAAGCAAGTTTTACAAAATAATAAAATGTCATGTTGGTTTTATAAGGCTGGTTTAAGAGCTCTTCCCACAAACTATTTTAGTTTCCTGAAGACCTTACCTGAAATATTGCACACAGTACATTTCTGGTAGAATGAGCCAAATATCTCCATGGAAGTTTTGCTCTCCTTTCTGCAGCTTTTGCAGTTTATGGTTGGGGGGTTGGTTGGTTTTTTTGGGGGGGAGGGTTTTTTGGCTTTTAAGGCATGTTCGGGAAATTACTACAGTTTGAAAATCAGTGCACAGGGCTTATCAGTCTACTTTTTCCCCCAGTGAGTTACTCAAAGTGGATGATCACATAGCAACTGCCACAATTAAATTCACTGGCCTTTTGGGTGGTTTATGTGTGAGGTATTGAATGCCCTTAGCTCCTGGAGCAGTGTGTACTAAAACTCAGCTTCAAATGGGGTCTACCCCAGGTATCTACCATCTCCAGAAAGATCTTCATATCCCTTGCCTCCCCTGTGAGATTGCAGGAGGAAAAAAAAAAAAAATGTATGGACCAGAATGTGAAGATGCTCAACCAAATATCTTCAACTATATGAAGGAGGGGAGGGGAGGGGAGAGATATACAACAAGAAAAGTACTGACCAGCCACTTGAGGAACCAAGACAGATTTTTCATGTGAAAGAGCAAGCCTGAATCCAATGAGAAAATATATGAGAAAGAAAAGAAACTGCAAACAAGAAGCCAAGTGAAAACCTAGATTATGTTTGGGACAGCCAAACTTTCCAACTTCAAGAGGAATTTCATCTGAGTTAGGACTCCTTTACTTGGCTGCTGAGAATGTAAAGTAGGGGCCTATTTCTAGGACAGTATGTGGTTTACTATAAAACAAATCTAGCATATAATAATTTCCCTCTACAATTCCCATGATTTGTGGCACACACCCAAAACCTCTTTCATGATTCACATCCAAACCTCCCAGGAGGGATGTGATGGCCAAATTGTTAGTTTTAGCGCATGAGCAGTTTGGGTGAAATGACAAATGCTAACACTCAGTCACACTGTGGAGAAGGGATGACCACAGTTATGAGCGGGTAGCAGAGCTCCACTGACAGCTTATGACTAGCATCTTGAATATGCATAAAAAAACGTGGGGTTTTTTAAGGTAAATAACATTTTCCTACCTAACTGGCCAGTCCTCAGGGACAACTTGTTAGTCATTCCACAGCATGAGCCAATTCCTCTTTTCCAGAGAGGAGAATAGAACGTCTCAGCAGATCCAACAGTCCAACAGGCTGACATTCCGAGGTGCCTTACAATTCCTAAAATCTGCTTCTGTGCCCAGTAATCTCCTGAATCTGCATTTTATACAAACTCTGAGCCAGTGCTGACCATGCCCAGACTAACACCTCCTGGAATAGCTTTCCCTACTGCTGAAAACCTTGCCAGAGTAAATAATGTACCAGTTTGCTGATGCGGCCTATTCCAGAACTCCTCCTAGCTTTAACCTTTCCAAACAGTCTCTGAATCTGAAAATACAGCTAATCTGCAGCTTAGACTAGTCAAATTATGCATTCCAAATTTCATGTTTGTTGTTAATTATCCCCTTTTTCTTCCTGTTTGCAGATTAATCATGGATCAATCCATCAAAGCATGCAGAGAAACAAGTCCTAACCTCATGGTCTCTGCTCACTGTTCAGCAATGAATAGTGGTACAAGAGTGATCAATTTTATCGCATGTTACTTCCTCCTTGTCCCTAACTACATTGATGAAACTCCTGAATTGAGGAGAATACTGAAAGTATTAAATACTTTGACAGAGTGTTGCATAAAAAAAAAGGGGGAGGGGGCATTCCTACTAAAACTTGAGAGCATTTGGGATTCACCAATCTTTCTAAAAATACCTCCTAGATATCCCAATATTGGCAAACAAACAAAGAAAAAATATTAATTAGAGAATACAAAGAGGAAAAAGATGAAGAAATAAATGGAAAAACCTTGCAATGTTTGTCTGTAAAAGCTATCACTGGAGAGATCATATTATGCAGTTAGTTCTATCTAACCATTTCACCTAGGAGTTGTGGCAGTTAGAGATAATTTGACGGTGGGAAGCAGAAAGGTAGAGGTATGCCTCAGAGGACCAGCAACATCCTTTTTTTTCTTCTCACAGCAGTTCCTACTTTACGTGTGGTGTCCCACACACACAGTGGACCATGAGCTCTGAGCAGGAGCAGCAAGCCAGTTATTCCTGTTTTAGAAGGGGAAGTGAGGGCAGAGACAGGAGGAGGCAAGAATGGTGGTGACCACTGCAGAAGTAGAATTTGAAGAGCGAGATTTCCCGATTGAGGTTAAAAGAAACAATGACTAAAGAAAGAACTATGTCTCCTTGGATATTTTCCGACACCTCCCAAAAACATATCTAAACAGCATCAGTCTTATCAGATGGAGGGCACCGAGAAATGGAGGTGAGCCAGCGGACAGCCACGTGAACAAAGGAGTGTAGAGGACACGCAACCAGAAAGCTCATGCTACTGCAGAGCAGGAGAAAGCATACCGTGCTTTCTCATGCTTCCTAGGCAGCCCCTTAAGCATGGAGAAAAGAGAGGAATACCACAAAGATGGGCCATGCCTGAAACCCTGGGTGCTAAACATTCAAGTACATGATGGAAAGTAGTTGCTTAGAGCCATTATAAACTCAGGTAAGAGTTCAGTCTGTGCCAAGGCACTCCAGCCTAGCTTGCCAAACTTGGAAGTGACTCCATACAAAGCTAAGCAGCCTCTTACCTTCCTATCTGATGGGCTCTCAATGCAGTTCCCCCCATCTCCCACACGTGAATACATAATTGTAATGTTATGTCCTCACTTGCTATAGAATATAAGAGCTGTAAAAGCAGTGGAAAGGCTGGAGATAATTCAGGAGAAGAAACAAGGATTTAAGAAAAATGCCTAGTTAATTGTCATTAATAAAAAACCCTTCACAGAGTGGCAAGTTTCTGTATGCTATTTATTACGTGAATTTCCCTTGAAAACAAACAACCACTAGCCCCCTGAGGACTTTTCCAACAGTCAGAGAAGATATCTAATGAGGCAATGTTTAAGAGACCTAATTATAAGAAAAAATAAACCTTGATAATCATCTTATCCCACATACAGCTCAAATATGACTCAGAGTTTATTTTAATAATCCTCATAGGTTAACACGGCACAGTCCAAGCTGCACTGCAGCAATGCAGCTACTGGGATCATGAAGAGGAGCTGTGAAGTTATTCACAACAGGGTGCCTGACCAAACAGAGGTGAAAGAATAGAGATGTGCTATGGAAGGCTGAAAATAGCAGCCTTAAGAAAGTAGGGCTTTGCGTTGCAAACTAATATCATTATATCAATTTTGGCCACTCTGCTCTGATCACCTGTGTCAACAAGGCATTTCCTCTGTTCTGTACCTTGAGCCACATTGCTGCACCTGCCCTTGAGGGAGGAGTTATTGGATTAACCCAGCTTCCTCTTATCTGTGTTTACTCGCCAAAATTATTCTGCAGAGAAAACTCCCTGAATCAGTCCTGGAGCTGCAGTTTCACTCATATGCAAAAACTCAGATGAAGCATTAAACATGCAGAGCTAAAAAAAAAAAAAAAAAAAATTACCTCATTGTGAGTAACCACCACAAGCCAAGCTGGGTGAAGTCACTGGGGATTTTTCTTTCCAGCACGCCCACACCACTGGGACTCTTTCAGAGGGACAGACACCTGCAGTGCTTCTGGGCACAGGCAAACCTTTTTTTCCCCACTTTCCCTGAACTGGGGAAGAAGAAAGTGGGTAACCAACAGAACAGACAAGGAAACAGGTTCAGACACATTACTTTTGCTGCCTGCACTAGGCCACTAGCAAGAAAAAAAAAAAAAAAAAAAAAAATTGCAGTCATAAGGAATTCTGCTTGCTAACACCACTGCTGGCTCTACTCCAAACCCGTGACCCTTACATGTCACTGTAGGATTGCTGGGCAAGCTGCTAGAGTCACTGAAGCAAGAGAGAGAAGTCCCCAGATTTCCTACAGTGTGTAATTTTGTATAGCATGAGCTAACCATAAATCCCCTGAGATACTGCTTGGTTTTAATATTAAAATGGGAAGAAAAAAAAAAAAAAAAACCAACCCACAAACCTAAATAATAAATAAATACATTAAAAAATAATATTTATGTATTTAAAAAAATACAACAGCACCACCACAAACAACCTTTAGCTTTAAAGCAAATAAGTTCTAATGGCCAAAGATACCAGGCTTCAGCAACGTGTTGTTACATAAAGCAGCCATTCAATCCAGAACTGGGAATAAAACCTCAGGAATGGCTGCTGAATTTCTGAGATGGAGTGAGATGCAGCTCCTAATGATTCTTCCCACTGAACAATCGGCTTCTTCAAGGTGAGCAGAGATTTCAACTGATGGATAAACAGGAAACTGTTAATGACAATCTTAAAAGGTGAGATAAGAAAACAGGTGCCAAAGTACCTTATATTTATCTACTTGGCTTTCACCTGCAGATACTTGTCACCACTTACTGCCTCCTCTGTGGACCTTTAATGACCCACAGTATTGCTTACAGAAGCCTTCATGTAAATCGTTTGTGTTCAAGAACTGTAAACTCATATCTGCTTGTGAAAAAAATGAAAATATTCTCCTTAAAGGCAAAGGAAGTTGGCCATTTCTGTCATCTGTAAATGGTATTTTGCCTCTGCTGAGGCCATTCTCCAACAATATAAGCCTGTACTTATGCCAAAAGCAGTGACTTGCATCTTAAACCCAAGAATCCAAAAGTTATTCATTCAATAGATGTGCCAAATCTTTAATATACTGATTTCTAAGGGGCAGAGTTCCCTTCACAGCATCCTGAAGCCCAGGAAGCTCTTATTGTGACATATGGGCCAGTTCAAAATTCACTGAAGACAAAGCGTACCAAGGTAACCGACACCAGTTCAAAGTTACATCTTGAAGCTTTCCAAGCCCTTGTGCCACTTCTGCTGACAGACAAATAAACCCTGGTCAAAACCAGCCTACACTCACCAGTATGCCAAACTGCTGTTTCAAAGAAATATGCAACCGTTTTCCAAAAGTGGGCAGGGAAGTAGGGTATCAGCACACCAAAACATTTTCTCAGCCTATATTTCTAAGTACTTATAGCAGCATTTCTGAAGTCCCCTTCTTCTATCAAGTGGAAAATTTCTGAGATTCCAGCAGCCCACACGTGACTTGGCTGGAAAAATGCAAGGCCCAACCTTTTAGCACACAGGCCACCCACATGAAGAGATCACTCACAGGACCTGGGATAAGAAGTCTGAACTCACAAACAAATCAAGAGTTTGACCTTGAGCAGGTTTAGCAGAGCTTAGAGTCACATTTAAGGAGTCAAACAGACATGATCAGAATACTCTGGCCCTTTGCTACTAAAGCTTTGTGATAGAAGAAGACAATGATCAATACTGAAGAATAGTAACAGGAACCACCAAGAGTGGTAGCAGAGGTATGCTGGAATACTAGACATTTTGAGTTGTACAGGAAGAGGAGATGGGAAAATGCAATTTCTCAACACGGGAAGGAAAATTAGGATAGAAGTGAAAAAGAGTAGTTGACAAGTAAACAGCACTCTCAAATAAAACCTGCTGAATTTAGCCATTCTTCATACCAAGAATATAGAATGTTTCTACCGTGTTGTGATGTCTTGGTACCACATCATTTTCTGGTTGTATATACATAGCTATGAGGCAACAGTTTTCCCTGATAAAATCATTCAGCAAGCAGGTTTCTAGTGATTCACTCAACTTCTAAAGTAAACGCTATCACAGATGATTATAAGCACTTACCCATGCTGTAACTGCTGTCATGTTCAGATACACAGGAGTATAACACTACCTTCAATAACAACACTGGGAAAATGACAGTTTTCTGAGCCAAGCAAGGTCTTACTTTCAGCTTGAGGCCATTCATTTGTCTGCCTGTAATATGGGAACTTTTGAATGTCATCTCCAGGCAAGCCCAATGTTCAGGAGAAGTTCTACAAATCAAAGCACAGATCATATGATTTTGATGACAACCCATTCACCCAAAGAGAAAAGAGCAGGATGTGTGCAATCCCTTGCCTCTCCCTAACCAAACCAATACCTTTATTTCCCTGTGCAATGACTTATATACTGAAAAGAAAAATACCAGTTGCTATTAACCATCTGCTTCTCACCCCATTACAGCTAGAATGTGGGCAACTTAATAATTTACTTCTTTTGCTCTGTTGAAGAGATAGGACTGGTGGGAAGGAAAAGTGTATTCACAGCTCCTAAGCACAGGAACAAATAAGGGACCTGCAATAAATAAGAGGGAGATGAGGAAGAGAGATAAGGAAGCCCCTATTTCCCAGTGGAGATGGAAATGGGGGGACTCCAAGCATAAGATAGCAAAACTGTGGCCATCAGGAACACCAAAAGAAGCAGCAGATGGGAAAAGAGCATGGAGAGAGCCCACAGAGGGAAAAGCATGATGCAAAGAGCCCTCAGTGCCTACATTGCATTTGGGGCTGCAGAATACACAGCACATGGTGATCTCCAATATTACATGTTTCTGAAACTAGTTAAGGGGGCCTATCTGACAGCCTGAATACCTTTTATGAGACAGGTTTTTGGTGAAAGAACTGGGTTGAAATTAATTCATGAGGGACACTAGACTTACTCTGTGTCATGAAGAGCACTGAACAGGCAGAAAGAGATGGGCTAGGTAGAGGTACAGGCTGACTGTCACACATAGGGACAGTCAAGGAGCACAGTGTTGGCCTGCACGTACACATCTAAGGGCTGGTGCTTGCTGATAAAGAGGTGTCATTTTTACCTGAGGGTAGCTAACAGGCATGTCAGCAACCTTGAGGTAAAAAAATAGTGATGATGAGGCTCTACAAGTTTTATCATGAGGTGACTTGCCAAGATGAGTGTTGTACCCCTGCCTGGGTTTGACCTGAGGGAGTTTACCTCATGGTAAAACTAATGTGTGTTGCTTTCTCTGAGCTTTTGTATTCAGACAGTTGACATGCACCTTTGTTACCCTTAGGAAAAAACACTCAGGTTTTTCTGACAGTGAAAATATGATGATTCACATCTAGGCACCCTGTTCAAGAAACTGAAACCATCTTGCACTGTTTCCGAGTGTCATTATTATTTTTTCTTCACTTACAAGCAAATAATTTGACTAATAAATAAATGCATAGGCATCTGCAAAGCTCCTGCAAATAATTTTTGTCATACACTGCAAATTTACAAAGATCTGCACGTACCAAGCAAGTAGAGCAGCTTTGATTTCTGCACACAATCTATACATCTCACCATGTCATTTTCTTGCAAACAGTTAAGAAAAGAATAAAACACAAATCAATTTTTTTAACCACCATCACACTAGAGGAATAACCCATCTTCTGTTTTTAGTTTAGAATAAACCTTATTGTTCAGAATTTTTAAAAAATAATTAAAAGTTAACATTTAGGTGAAAACCCTTTCATGCATACACACCTTATTATTCTGCTCATGTTCCAGTATTGTAACATGCTCAATAAATACAGATTAAACCTTTCACAAACATTAATTATTGAGAAGACAGCTTTTTTTTTTTTTCCTTTTTTTTTTTTCCATACAGTTCATATTATTAAAACATTATCAGAAGCTTCCACACTAAACAGATTGGAGATCATTTTCATATTCCCTGCATTACCCAATATATATGCTGGGCAAAGCACTTCAGGGTAGGGACCAGCCATTCCTTATTTAAGAAATGGCTGGTACCATACTTATTTTCACTCCTAGTTCACTGTGAACAATGATCAGTGACAATCAGTAGCAATCTTAATGATTTGTACATCTTTTGTAAAGGATGTACATCTCTGGAGCCCCCAGAACAAGAAAGACATCACAGAATCACAGAATGTCTTTGTTTGGAAGAGACCTTCAAGATCATTTAGTCCAACCTTCAACTCAACACTGCAAGCTCATCACTAAATCATGTCCCTAAGCACCAAGTCCACACCACACATCATTGAAATGCCTCCAGAGATGATGACTCCACCACTGCCCTAGGCAGACCATTCCAATGTCTGATAACCCTTTCAGTGAAGACATGTTTCCTAATATCCAGCTTAAACCTCCCCTGGCACAGCTTGCATTAATTCCCTCTGGTCCTGTTACACATCACCAAGGAGAAGAGGCTGTCCCCCTCCTCCTGCTCCAACCTCCTTTCAGGTAGTTGTAGAGAGCAATAAGGTCTCCCCTCAGCCTCATCTTCTCCAGACTAAACAACCCCAGTTCCCTCAGCCGCTCCTCATAGGACTTGTGCTCTAGGCCCTTCACCACCCTCGTTGCCCTTTTCTGGTCATGCTCCAGCACTTCTATGTCCTTGGATGCAATATTCAGGATGTGGCCCCACCAGTGCTGAGTACAGAGGGACAATCATCTCCCTATACCTGTTGGCCACAGTGTTTCTAATACAAGCCAGGATGCCATTTGCCTTCTTGGCCACCTGTGCACACTGCTGACTCGTATTTAGTTGACTATCAATTAATAACCTCAGGTCCTTTTCCAACTTGCACCTTTCCAACCACACATCCCCAGGTCTGTGGCTTGCCCTGGGGTTGTTATGATCCAAGTGCAGGACCTGGCACTTGCCACACAATTGTGGGGTTCAACCCCACACAATTAACCTTAGCCCACTGATCTAGGTCCTGCTGTAAAGCTTCCCTACCCTCTATCAGATTAACACACCAACCTAGCTTGGTGTCATCTGAAAATTTACTGAGGGTACACTCAATCCTCTCATCCAGATCATTAATTAAGATATTGAAGAGAACAGGCCCCAGTGCTGAACCCTGGGGAACACCACTTGTGACCGGATGGCACACAGATTTTGCTCCATTCACTACCACTCTTTTGGCCTGGCCACCCAGCCAGTCTTTTATCCAATGCAGAGAGTACTTATCCAAGCCTTGCACTATAAATTTCTGAAGGAGAATGCTGTGGGAGACAGTGTCAAAGGCTTTACTAAAGTTCAGGTAGAAAACGTCCACAGCTCTTCCCTCATCCACAAGGTGGGTCACCTTCTTGTAGAAGGAGATCAAGTTAGTCAGGCAGGACCTGCCTTTCCTAAACCCATGCTGACTGGGCCTGATCTCCTGGTTGTCCTGTATGTGCCATGTGATGGCACTCAAGATGACCTGCTCCATAACCTTCCCTGGTACCAAGGTCAGACTGACAGGTCTGTAGTTCGCAGGATCATCCTTTCAGCCCTTCTTGTAGATGGGTGTCACATATGCTAGCTTCCAGTCAACTGGGACCTCTCCAGTTAGTCAGGACTGTTAATAAATAATGGAGAGTGGCTTGGTGCACACTTGTGCCAGCTCCTTTAGTACCCTTGGGTGGATCCTGTCTGGTCCCATAGACTGGTGCACATGGACCTGCTGGGCCCAGAGGAGGGCCACAGAGATGATCAGAGGGCTGGAACACCTCACCTACGAAGACAGGCTGAGATAGTTGGGGTGGTTCAGCCTGGAGGAGAGAAAGTTCCGGGGAGACCTCATTGTGACCTTCTAGTAACTGAAGAAGGCCTACAGGAAAGCTGGGTAGAGACTTTTTACAAGGGCTTGCAGTGATAGGACAACGGGTAATGGCTTTAAACTGGAAGATAGTAGATGTAGGTTAAAAATTATGCAGAAGTTCTTTACTATTAGGTTGGCGAGACACTGGAACATGTTTCCTAGGAAAGCTGTGGATGGTCCATCACTGGAAGTGTTCAAGGTCAAGTTAAATGGGATTTTGAGCAACCTGGTCTAGTGGGAGGTGTCCCTGCCCATGGCAGGTGGGTTGGAACTAGATGATCTTTAAGGTCCCTTCCAAGCCAAACATTCTATGATTCCGTGATTCTATTATTTTAAAGAGCGTTGTTTTAATAAAAGGTCTTTAATTTAAGGCAATCTTGGCCTTTCTGTAGAAATATAGCATAGGAATTGGACTGTTTGCAACATGCCTCATTTAACCAGGCTGACACAATAGGCTGGTCAAGTTTCATCTGAACCTCTTCCACACTCTCCTGCCCCAGTAAAATGACCTTTCCTATTCTGTGGTACCATGAGGCTGATGGATATAACTGGTGGCTGCCCCCAGTACAAAACTCTAAAAGGGTGAAACGCAATGATCTGTCTACAGCAGTCAGAAACATATGGTACCCCTGCTACAAGCATTTTATACTCAATGGTAGATAAGCTCTCAGCTGGTGCTCCTGGCATTCTCCATCAGGATAACAGAATATATCTGCAGGCACATCCTGGACAAGATCCAACACCTCACAGCTGCCCTGCATCGAGTGAGACACCATTTCAGATGTCTGTACCTTTTGTGTGACCACACTAGGACTTCAAGAATGTGGGAGGTCTATGCAGCAACATATGTCTCCAGGAAGCTGGGTCATATACCAGCTCAGAGTTAGGCAGGCATACGTAAACATCTAGCTTTGGGCCTACATTCTCCTCTTGACCATCCCAAAAGACTAGAGCTTTCCAGGATTCCAGCTACATGAACATCGAAGGTCTGGGTAGAAATAGTCTTACAGTCAAAACTAGTGCAATCATGAAGAACGTACAGGCATAAACCCCACCTTCTTATCCATCTGTCTGAGCACTTCAAAGGTTAGGAGCATTATCCCTCTTGATTCACTTGTTTTTACTACAGGAAGAGGTTACAGATTATGTAGTTGGTCTGAGTTGGGCCATGCAAAGATAGTATGAGCAATCAATGCAATATACAATGCAGTAAAATATGGGTTTTCTTCTATTTCAGATGTTTTGGTCATGCTTCCAAACCTGTACTGACAGAAGGGCTAGAAAATCAGTATCCTGGTGAAAGCCGAGATTGTCAATGCCATTACCTTCATCCAGGAGCTAGAAGATCAAATATCACAAGAATCACAGTGAAAATCACAAAAGCAACTGACAGCCTAAAGGAAGCCCATATCTGCTATGCTACAACAGGCCAACCACTCATGTCCAGCATCCCACTCCTAGCAAAGGCATTTAATCACTGCCTTAAAAGAAAATAACCCCATAATGCACCTGGACAATTACAAAATGCTGTATATGGATAAGGGAAAATCCTTCCTGATCCCTATAGAGACCAGCCAATGTCCTGAAATATGAGATTTAATTAAGCCCGTCTTATTACTTCAAATGTTACAACTGTTCATAACATTTTCTAGGCCCTTTTCAATCTCACATGGCATTCCCATTTGCAACCCCCCATGGCACAGAAGTCCACCAGCTCAGCCTCACACTGTGAGGCACCTTCTGTGTATGAATGAAATTTACTGGCCCTTTTGTCTCATTTTCTTAATACAAAGCTATACCAGGCAGAAATGTATGGCTTTTCTGATGACATCACCTACCTCAGGCAGTCACCCCCAGGTCCACACAGCTATTTGCCTGGTGATAGAGCAGGGAGGGTGAGAGGGAGGAAGCTGATTTAGACGGTGCACCAGGACTAGCAACACAGCCCCTTCTCAAGCCTTCCCTATGACACTCTGAGTTTCCTTGCATGTGAAAAATTATATCTATGATGGAACAATAATAAACAATAATTAATTATATTACTGTCACTTTAACATCTCCTCTGTAATATCCTCTACTTTCTGCCTCTGCAATCCCACAAAAAAATCACTATTAAAATGTTGAAAGCAGCAGATAAGAGAGAAATGCAAAACCTTAGGTCCTACTAGAGAAAAGGAAGGAAGGAAGCAGGAAGCCTACAAGTTAATAATTGTTCAGAATCTGAAGTCTACAGTAAAGAGGGAAATAGTTTTGTTCTGTTAAACAAACACCTTACTAATGACAGGGTCTCCTGCCCATTTCTCACAATCTTCTAGGTAAATTAAAATAAAAGGTTTTGTGGGTTCAGCCTGTGCCTTACACAAAGTCAATTCTGAAGAATATAGCTTCAAGGGAGAGGAAAAAGGGGAACTGAAGGAGAAGTCAATTCGGAGAAGAAAATGTTGCAGTTTTGGAAATTCTCCTCCCTGAAATTACAAAGTACCTCAGTTTGGAAACTAGAGTTTCATCAGTCCTGGAACTGAGTGAGACCCTTGGCAACACCAGCTGACAATCTGCCCCAACCACGGCTGCAACGCTGCAGAGGCGTTTAGGCCAGAGCTCCTGAAGCCCACCAGCTGACTGTGGGGACCACATTTAAACTGGAAACAGATTCCACAGGGAAAACTGAAATTTCCCATGGAAAATTTTGGTTTTGAAGGGATTCGGTTCCTTTCTGTAAATCTGTATGACAAAGAAGCAGCATATCAACAAAACAGAGTTCAGCAGAAGGCCACCTGGGCTGGAGCACTTGTCCAGTGAGCAGAGGCTGAGGGAGATGGACTTGTTCAGCCTGAAGAGGAGGTGGCTTTGAGGGGACTAACAGCAGCCCCCCCGCCTTGCTTATTAAGAGGTTATCAATGAGATGGAGGCAGGTCTATCAATGAAATGGAGGCAGGTCCTTCACAGTGGTACATAGTAGGAAGACAACAAGCAAAAATTGAAAGAAGAGGGCTTCACACTGGATCTGAGGAAAAATATTTTTTCACAATAAAAGCAGTAGAAATCAATCAGGGGAACAGGTAGCCCAAAGAGGTTGTGTAATCTCCATTCCTGGGGGTTTTCAATACCTGACTGGACAAAGCCCTGAGCAACTGCAACCGATCATTTAGCTGACCCCACTTTGAGTAGAAGATTTGACAAAAGACCTTCTAAGGTCCCTTCTAACATCAATGATCCTATAATAAAACTCCTAACCTGCTCCACCAAAACCAGACTTAAGAACTGAACCATTTGGAACAGATTAACTCATTCATGTGCAAACGACACCATCTCCTTCCATCTCCTCTAAACTGTGTTGGAAATTATTCAGCTTCTCATCATCATTCATGCCTCTCAATCTGCAGTTTGTGTGACTAGAGAACTCATCAAGTACTTCTGTTATCTGACACTTGTTTATAAACATTTCTACAGCATTCATGAATGCTGTGCAAACAGTGCACTAACGATAATGAATCAAGGTTCCTGGAACATCCAGAGCACAGCCTGGAGCCACAGACTCCCTGAAAGACTCTCTTTTATTTAGTTATCTTGTCCTATGACTGATATCACCTGTGATACTGAGGGGTCTGTTTGCCCTCCTGTTACTCACCATACCAGTAGGCTTTACCATACTATCATTATTTATCTAAAAGTTTTGAGGAGCAAGTGGGGCAAATGGAGCAATCCTTTTTAGGTACTAAATGCTTTTCCCCCTACTAGCATCATGCTTGTGAACTTTGTGGATGTCAAACAAGCACATAAGTGTCTAGTGAACGTACAGGTCAACAAACTCTCAGCAGATCAGCCTCTGAAATGTGAGTACATTCAGCACACAACAATAAATACATTGGTCCATATGGGTCCTGAGGTCATTAAAGTCCAACAGAAAGTATATGAAGTCACTGCAAAGATTCTTATAAAACTTTACAGACTTGGGAGCACACAAACAGAGAAGGAACAGTAGACTGCTATGATTTTAGAGAACTCTGTGTTTTTTCTCTCTTTGGCAAAGCAAAATGTCAATAGGAATCCAGGGAACAACAAAGGTAGAGCTTTCAGACTTTTCACTGTTCTGTACAACCACAGTAACTGAGCACAGCACACTCTTTAATGTATTGATCTCTGCAAGATAAACACAACACCCCTGTTATATAAATACTGAAATAAAGCACCAGAAAACTAAGTGATAAGTTGAAAACCATACAATGAAAAGAGAATTGAATCCAGGTCTCTGAAATCAAGGGCAGTGTCTGTACCTGGTAGACATTGTTAACATATATTTTCTTATCAAAATTAAGGTGTTTTAATCCTCAAAAAAAGGTCTGCAAAGGTCTTCAAATCTTGATTTTCTCTCAATTTACCAAGAGTTCAATTTGTCAAAGTTTAGACAAATATTAGAGTGAAATATAATATGACAAATGTTCAAAATAGACCACTTTTGAACACTGCAAAATAGAATTACCTTGGGAATTTTGAACTGCAAGTGGTTTTTTTCTATAGTTTTATTTCCATTTTTGTACAGGAAGAATAAACCTTCACTGGTTGAATAAATGCAGAGACTGGGGTGATGGTGAAACTACATGATTAGACAAGTAAAATCTACCACAACACCTGCTGCTCTTCTAGATGGCCCACAAGCAGCATTTTTAGCAAGAATTACTGAGTCAAGAGATACCTAATTAACACTTAGTCCTTGTGCTTTCCGAGTCTGACCCAGGTGCAGCAGTGAACATGCTAGCTGAAGTTTCAGTTTTCTAGTTTTCTGTTTTTAATGATTTTTTTTTTTTTTTTTTCCTGTCAAACAACAGTTTTAATGGAAGGTTTTTTGAGCAGTCCCATTTCCAAGTGCTCTCAAGCCGCATCGATTCACCGAGTAAGGGCATTTAGTATCTCTTAAGTGCTCAATACTTTCTGTACTTGACCCTCTGGAATCAACGTAACATGATACTTAGAGCCAAAAAAGCAGTTCCAAGTAGCACAAAACCTAAAAGTGTTGATTCACATTCGCTGGCAAATTTAACTGGGATGGATGAAGCATTTACTGTTGCCAGCTGTCACTTCTGTCCCTCTGTTGGAAGCGACCATCCCAGGGACAGTTTAGCAGAACAAGTGTCCCCTCTTGAGTCAGCAGGATTTAGAGCCCAAGATTAGCAGGAGCTCACAGGAGTGCAGCAGGCTGTCTATAAGCTCCCCTGGCTGGGGTGCAGGCACTAATTACACTCAGCCAGTCCTGTGGCAAGGCAGCACCCCCAGCAGTGGGTGGGGAAGAAAAAACTGGGAGCCGTTTCTACTTCAGCTATCTCTAATTGAACTCTGTCACCAAGCATGAGTCAACACCCAAAGCCGGTTAGCTGGCTGCTAGCATATAGCGCTGCTGGTTTATAAAAAGGAATGACCCTATAAAAATAGCTAGGGCTCAAACTTTCAGTGTGCACATCTGCTCTTCGGGACAGACTCTAAGGTCACTTTGAATCACAGAATGAAATATATGGCTAGTGAAATCCAAGAAAAATTACTACTTTTCCCCATGTGTCTGAACTTTTATCTGCTCATCTGAACATTTTGCAAAAGCCAACAGAAAACCTATTACAAAGATTGCTGGTGCATGAAATGATTGAGAAATATTTGCAGTTTGAAAGCAGTTTCACTTCCTGCCTGATACCACAAAGAAGCTTTTTAATAAAGTTAACATCACTGTTATTTGTTTTACATCCATGTCCTTATTTTGTCTGATAGATTTCTTGAATACTTATGTTAAAAACAAACAAACAAAAAAGGCTCCTAAAGACAGAAGTTTTTGTTTTTTTCATTGTAAGCCACACTGCTGACAATATAATAATGTTTGTAATAATAACACTTTGTTCTTACACTGTAAAGCAGCCTTAATACAAATAGCTCAATATATGCTACCAATTTTAGTTAAGCTACCTAAATATATGCATGCCATTTTACAGCTGGGCAGACCGAAAGATTTTGTGACCCTCTTTCCACACATAGAGAGGCTGAAAAACTAGATTGTGGAGTCCTGAGTTAAAACACCCCAGGAACCATTAAACTATACTGCCTGTGCAACACCTATTCACAGTAGTTAAGCTCCAGAGTTGGTAGAATACTAATTAATTTTGCAAATGCTTCTATGCTGTTATTTGTAAGGTTGTGTTCCAATATGCAGACAAGCTGTTAGATAGTCATAAAATAAATTTGTGAGTCCTGAAAGTAATGAATTTCAGCATGAATAACTAGCTAAAGACTGTCCTACGAAATAGAATTCATAACAAAAAGCTATCGTATGTTCCCTACTATTATTTTTGGTTACTTAAAATGTTTCAGCTACCCACTCAAAAAGGCACGTGAACAGTATCATAATCTTGCAGGCTATGGTTGCTTTCTAGAAACTACTTGCACTGTGACCAGAATAAAAAGGCTAAATTTTTCATTACAGCTTTGACCAATACAGTTAAACACAAATCCAAATACCATACTGACCCACAAGGGAATTGCTATAGGGATGGCTGACCAGTAGTTTTTGCTTTTAGTCCAGAAGGAGAGTCACTGGTTTCTGTGACAGCCTCTTCAAAGGTTGTGTCACTGGCAGTGGTACCATGGCAATTACCCAGTTAATATCACATGGACAGTCTTTGTTAACATGGTGATACTTTGATACTGCATCGAAGGTCATGTTTCTTGCATCTTCTTCTGAAGCCATCTGAGGGCACCTGCTGGCTGTTGGACTTGCTGGACCCTGGGGCAGTCCTTGCAGGATCCCTGCATAACTAGTAATGTGACAAATAGACATTTAAAGTATTTTTTTCACCTTTTTTTTTTTTTTTTTTTTCTTTTTTCTGAGAGGGAAAGTTAGACACGCATATTTAAACTCAAGGCTCTTATACCTATAAGGTTAGATGCATTGCAAGCTCAAAGTTGCAACCCAAATACGATTCTGGTTAGTGACAGATGTGGGGCATGAAGGGCAGGAAGCAAAGATGGTATCCGTGCCTCTTGCTTTCATACAAAAATTTTATTGCCCAGGGATAATCACAGAGTGAGCTGAAGGGTGCGAAACCATAATAACAAATATATTCCTCCCACGCAGGTAGACCTGTGTGATTTAGATCCTCCCAGTGTGCTACGCAACCTGCAGGACAGTTTATGTACCAAGACCTGAAACAACTGGAAATAGCAGAAATTCTAGAGAACAACTTTGCCATGCAAAGACTTCCTTCTCCCTAAGGGACTCTTCAGAGCAGGCAGAGGCTTTTGCTGCTCTCTGTCCCAGCTCTCACACTCCCTACTACCCACAGGCCAAAATGCATCAGGGAAAGGCTGCTCCTCCACTGAGCATGCAGGATTTGCAGTATGTGTTTCCAGGTGGGAAGTGTCACTATGGGACCTGCAGAATTGATGATGCGTTGAAAATGCTTTTATCCTTTTCTTCCTTTAAGCATACCATCTTTTGTTGCCTGACCATGCAACCTTTCCCTGCTTCAGCAGGAAGAACAGGGTCAATTTATAACAAGGGACAAGTTTTATAATGATGGAATTATCCCTGTATGATACTTTTTTTTTTTTTTTTTTCTGACAGTTCCCAGCATTTCCAGTGTCTATACTGTGGCATTTTCTATGCCCACACCATACATTGCAACCCACTAATATTCCACAGCACTTTCATATCCACCACTCCAGCTTCTTATAACTCTAAAAACTCCATAATAGACCTATATATATGGAACATATAGAACATAGGTACCTGTGTTTCTTTGCACTCACACGAAAAGTCTTTAGGCAGCACTCACCATTGTTCTGAACCTCCTTTGCTCTCCAAATCCTCTTCTCTGCATTACATAAGATTTAGGACCAAACCTTCTATCTCCTTTTAGAAATAGACTGAGGCACAAACAACAATGTTAAGAGTGCTGGGAATTGCATCTCTTCATACCTACTTTCCACTAGACCCAGGCACTTGCCATTCAGGCTATTAGATTGGCTTCTCAGGTCTTTGGAGCTAAGACCTCCAGATAAGTTAGGCTGTAGTTGTTCACGCTTTTTGGCTACTATATATTAAATGTATTTGCAGCAATCATATGATGAACAGATGTTTCTATGTTGATGGGCACTGTAATAAATAGCAGGTTACTCAATAAATCAAAACAATCACCCATGCCATAGGAATAACAATTGGTAAACATGTTGCCTCCCTTTTTATGGAGCATTTCAGATTTTGTCTGAGTTTTACTGCACTGCAAACAACATTTGCTTTGTGTTAAGTTACTCTTCTATTCTCTTTTAAAAGCAATGGTGATTTGCTCTATAGTTACTGAATTTTTATTCTTATATGACGGTGTGCTATCCATATAAATGCAGCAAGATTAACCATTCAAGTGTAACTAAAGTAATCTTGGAAATAACAGGAATGAAGTGATATATTCCCCAACCCCCACTTCAGCATACAAACAAAATGTTGCTAAATAGTACTAACCAGCCAACATAGAAATCTCCAGCATTGTTCCCTGGTCTTGATCTTGATTTAAAAGGCAGAAAAATTGGAAAATGTGAGGGGAAAAAAAAAAAAAAAAAAAAAAAAAAAAGAGGGGAAAAAAACCCCACACCACCAAAGAGGGACAAGTACAGTTACGAGGACAAAGAAAAATTCTCATGTAGTGCACTGTATCCAATTTCCAAAGTTTTTTCTAGTGTCTTCATGTCTTCACTGATTCAACTAAAAGAGGAAATGAGTCTATTGATCCAGCTAGCGTAGCTGCATGTTGTATGTGAGTACAGAGACACATACTAAACACATTTTGGAAACAAAATAGCTTTTAGTGTATCACCCATCTCAACATGGCTGTAGCAGTGCTACCAATTATGCTGCAGTTTAAAATAGATTTCCTATGGAAATTAATTCCACATGCCGATGGCTTACTAGTTAATGTCTACAAGGTATTCATTTATCTGTTTTACATTTATCTACTGTCAATTTCAAAGAATACCCCCCACCTTCTCATGTTATGAGACAGTGAATAGTAGCTCCTCATGTTTCCTCTACTCAGTAGTTCCCAATAACTGTCTTATGCTTCTCAAGGAAATGTTACAGTGTTTTAATTGTATTTTAATACAGGACTCCTAAATAGGATTATTACACTCTTACTTAGTCTATTTATTTCATACGAAGTTTGTGAGGTGATCAAATACTTTTAGTATAAATGCTCCTAAATTGTAGAAGATATTGTTAATATTTTCCTTATCAATCTATTTATTGGCAGACAAAAAGCAGTTTTTAGGTGAAGACATGTAAACATAGCTGTTAAAACAAGAGGGGACAAGTTGTGTATTCACTTTCTCTTTGTGATCTTACATATATCTGTAGGACTGACTGAGTATGTTAAGGCTATAATTTGGTTTGAGATCTAGTTTCACGAGGAAAGCATCATTAACCAAAGCTAGATCCTCTTACTCTGCTTTTTATTCTACTTTATTCTACTCCAGCAAGACTTCACCTGGGAGATTTGCAGCTCAGAAACAGCCTGAAGTCATTGTCTCACATTAAGGAAGCACATCTAGGGAGACCAATTTCCCTTCTGTATTATCAGTGCTCTTCAAGTACGTGATAATTATAGGTCAGGGCCTGATTCTCATCTTACCATAACAATAGTGAAACTCTATTAATGTCCACTGAATTGCTCCCAATACAATAGAGATTTCTAAACCCTACAATCAGTTAAGATAAATATTACTATTTTGTGAATGACCTTGTGTAGATCTTCGTGACCATATGTTTGAATTCTAACATGCATGTTGCACATAAACATCAGCACATTTTTTCCAAACAAACTGTGAAAGTGGTTTTGTTAAAAGCAACATTTGGTAAAAAGTCCTTTAGTGGATGAATTTCTGCACTTAACAGAAAGCAAGAAAACAATTGTTTCCTGTAATTGGACAGTTTGATTAGAGGCAGGTGGTGCAGAGCTGAGAAAACTGGAGCCACCAAGCCAATTTTAGCGTCAAGCACATTTCCTTTTGCTTTAGGATCCAGAAGCATAGCATGTAAATTGCTTCCCCCCAAGAAAAAAAAAAAAGAAAAAAAAAAAAAAAAAGAAAAAAAAAAAGTAAATTTAGTTCCTGCTTATTATCCCTACCAGTAGTATATCCATAGTAGAAGTTTGCAGCTTGGAAAGAGTTGCGTACTCAATGTTCATAACAGACAATGTACACAGAATCATAGGTATAAAAAGAACATAGAATTAAGCAAAAAAAAAAAAAGTCAAGATTTCCTTGAAAAGGTAGGCAAGAGATGTGGTGAGGGCTTGTTCCTGTAAACCTCAATTCAAACAACATACCCTCACTAAACTATTATCAACTGTAGCTTTATTACTTATTATTTTTATTACCAGTGCATTGAGGAGTCCCAGTGATGGACCACTGTGCTGGGCACCATACAAAGCAGCACCTTTGACTGCAATAGAATTTCATGATTTCATGCAGTTCTTGTTGAGATTTCAGTATCAATCTCAATCACTGCACAAGTAAATACAATAACCAGGTCTACTCAACCAGCCTCAGCCCACATTAAGCCAGACACCATATCTAATCAAGGAGAAACTAAAGTCCTGCCATGGGATGAGAAAGAGGTTGACCATTTTTCATACAGCTGATTTAAAGTGTACAGAATACCTAACACTGAACTGAGACAGAATTAGTTTTCTTCTTCAGAGCCCACTTCACATTGATCATTCATAAAAGTATGGTTTAAACAACCAAAGGATGAAAACCCAAGGGACAAATTTGCTGCTGGTGTAGACCCACTTGCAACTTTGTTCGGTATTTGGTGTAAGAAATAAGTCTGAACAAAGGGAACTTGCTCCTCACAGGATTACCACACACCAAGAACTACCAGTGCCACCAAACCTCTCTGGAAGCTGACTCGTCATGCGCTGAGATGGGAGATGCTTGTCACTCCTGTTCTGACGTGGTACAGAGGATGTGACCTCATCGCACCCGCTCCGACCGAGAGCCCGCTGCACATCTCAACAGCAAGCGAGAACAGAGAAGCAATCCAAGTGGCACTGTGTTCACAGCACTTCTCAGCTGGGCCCTGTGCGTGGGAGGAGGAAGCCGCCTTGGTTAGCTGTCACGCAGCGCGACTGCGAGCGATTGCACACTCCCACCACCTGCATCCTACTCAAGCGAGCTACACCTCTGATCTGGACTTAGACGCTGTGTGAACACAAACTCTCCTCCCCAGCACTGCTGGGAAGGCAACGGGGAAGGCCCATGTGAACGGCGGCACTAAACCACTAAGCACTGTGAGCAACACAAAGGCAGGGAGCAACTGAGCTTCTCAAGTGCATGGCAAAACTTGCAAGGGCAATTCTGAGGCTTGTGAAACTTATGTATTGCACACAGATCACAGGTGAGTCTGATGTCCCCGCCTAACCTTGCACATTGGAGTGCCTTTGGGCAAAGCTTCATCCAGAAGCAATGCCTGGTAAGGTACCTTAATAAAATGCAGACAGATAAGTTAGAAGTGTCAGCAACGTGATCACAGGGACAGCCAACACTCATGCAGGATATAGGAGGATGATTTGCAACAAAGGTAAGAGGCACCACTTACATATGCGATGGGGCAGAATGAAGTTCTGCAGCTGGTGCTTGCATGAGAGATGATGGATACACGTAGATATGCTGGTACTATTCCAATAGTAATATTTTCACAAGGAAGATAAGTACTGAACAGTATCTTTACTGTACTGTGCACAAACATAGCTTCAATCAACATAAGCTACGCATGACCTCTTCTCCAACGATTCTTACCCTCAAAGAGACATTTATTGGAGGTAACATCAGGCATATTTGAAGGGCAAGTGACTTTTTGCATCAGTATTTGCACCTTTTAGATGAGGGTAACATGCTGTATATTACATCCCTTGATATTTGTAATTTAGGCTTAGTAATAACATATGAGTAAGGGACAACAGATATTACAAGTGGTTTCTTAAATTCAGCAAAAATGTTTTGTTATTAAAAAAAAATTAAATTCCGAGAGATAAAAGTGAGGCTATATGAAATTCAGCAGTGCCTAAGTGTCTCTGACATAGTTCAATAGTCAGCACTATTAGCTTGTTAGATCCATCTCAAAATATTCTCTGGCATTTTCTTCATTGTCCAAAAATTATTCTTACTTTGGACATTAATTCTTCAGCAGTTCAACCAGGATCCAGAAAGATGATTGTCAAACCCATCATCAGTTCAGTTGTGACCTGACAAAAGGATTTGACATAAGAGGAACAGTCATTACCAACAACATGGAAAATTAAGTACTTCTTGAGCATCTCCTAGAGCTCACACCTCCCTCGGCAAGTCCCTGTGACATCCACTAGGAAGAGAGATAACACTCTGGATGCTGGTCTGGAAGAGACTCCCTAAAACTAGGAACCTGCTTCTCAGCAATGAGTAAGTTTGATCACCTTATGTTACATTTATAGTACCCAGTTGTTCCACAAGGTTCATAAGTTAAATTCTAATCAAAATGTCAATCCACTAAAATTCTTTGCATTTCCTTAGAGAATGAATAAACAAACAGATTCTCTTTGTTACACAAAGCATTTCTTATGCAATCATTCTATGAATAATCAAATCACAGTATTTAAGCTGTCTCACTGTACTCTTCTTCAGCTTTTCCAGCATCCTCCCCATGACTATTGTCTCTTTTCATACTACAGTATTTACCTAAATGATGCAAAAGCACAGGGACACTGTGTACACTTGTGCAATTGCTTGATGGACAAAACTGGAATAAAGTCAACACAGATTTTAAAGATGTTTAGGCATTTATTTCCCACGGCATTAGAAACAAGACATCTCACAAAATCTGTTTGTTAGACTGGGACTGGAACAGAACTGCATTCCTCTGTACAGCTGGAGTCTGATGGTCATGTCCAAAAAGGGTCTTTATCCCTAAAGCACACAGAAAGCAGGCACAAATCAGCTGGAGATAAGGTCAACAGCTATGAGGGAGGAGGAACTCCTGTCCTATTTTACTCAATGTCCACCAATTTGCAGTCCAATCAGATCGTTTCTGGGAGCAACAGTGAAATGCGGCCTCCTCCCTAACCTACAACCTTCCACTTCAGGCACAAGACACATTTCTCAGCCCATCTTGTTGCAACAAATATTCTACAATACAAACAGTAATAATAACAAAAAAACACTATTGAAACAAGGCCCCCCAAGACACACTTGTTCTCCCAGGAGGAGAGGCTGTGAGAACTAAGACCACATAGCTGATGCTACTGAAGGTGCTCTGATACTCCAGCAATGAATGTGGTGCAGAAACAGACATAAAATAGAAACCACACAGCTGATAATAATATTATGTACTTTGATTCCCCTAGGTCATCACTGATATTGCAATCTTACCAGTCTTCCAGTACCTTCCAGTTTTCTCATGTTGTCCCATTTGCCTCAGCATTCAGAGAAGCTGGTTACCTAGGCACAGGTTATATTGACCTTGAGAAATTGAGTTTTCAGGCATTTCTATTTCATGATCACCTCTGCAGGTCTGATCCTGATCTTCTATAGTAATTCTCTTTTCTCCCTTGGGAAATTTCTGCCATCTGTCCTCTTATTCCTTTCTGAAAATGGAGGCAAAAATATAGCTTTTAGCAACATCCTCAGTAAATGCTTTCACTTCTCTCACAGGCCTCATCATCCCTTTCAGTAGCCTGTTATTCCAAATGCACTGCAAGCAAATACACTTAATTCTCTTTAAAAGTGAGCAAAGGTTTCAATTACGAATTTCATTCTTCCCCACTGCATATATTTATTTCAAACGCTTATAGACATTTCCTTTCATTCTCCATCTGCCTTTTTTTATTTCCACTCATTCTTTCTGTTGTGGACTGTCATCTAATGTAGAGCATTATAATGGAATTCAGGTCTTCTAATTCAGCTTCTTTTTCTGCAGTGAATGACCCTGTGTGTGTCACTAAGCTTTAATAAGCTTCAGTTTCCTACTTTTAAAAAGGATGTTGTCTGTTTGAACTATTATATTAAAATTGTTTCATTTAATCATAATTATACTTAAGAAATGCTAAATACTATTTCTATTCCATGCCAATCATGCCATCCACATTAATAAGCTCCTTCATATTTACCTCTGGGATGATACATATGTCATAATTGACTGTCAGGCTCTGGGTTCATAGTGAATAGATAAATTTCACTTCATGGAGATCTGTCTTGCTCCTGAACCTTTGCTCCTCCTGTGCAACTTTCCTCTAAAAAATTATCCTGTTGAAGGAAAACTGAATGTTTAAGCTGCACAACAGTGTAAATAGTTTGGCCCTCTATAACGCTAATTATTCTCATTCTCGAGAGGTTTTGGTAAGAGTATCTGAATGCATGCATTCACCTGAAGCATTTTCAACACGACACAATCACACTGAAATGAGGAAGGAGAACCTAGTACAGATCACAGGGGGATGGATCCCATCTAATTATTTGTGGCTCAGAGAGATGCAGAAAGCATGTAAAACTTAAATAATGTCAACAATTTAAAAATTGATACAATGTATTTTGCTTTGGTTTGTTTGGGGCTTTGAGTTTCAATTTTTTAACTTCAGTATGAAATTATTCAAATCAATTGGCAGAGATAGGCTACTCTTATATTAGTTTTGAATCGTCTCATTAACATTCAGCTCCACCAATTCTAGTCTCTTTTAGCAACACAAAAATGTCCTTTCTACTCAGAGCAACTCAACAATATCTCATTTGGTTACTGCCACTGGAACCTTTGTGGACACAGGTCCAGGTGGCCTTTGTGCTTCAGGCAATAATTTGCTAGCACCTTTTACATGTCGAGCCTTAGTTACATTCCCTACATGCCCAAAACTCCTCTCAACATTATTTGCATTAGAATATTCAAGAACATTCAACGCAGAATCAGACCCAAGGACAGCAGAGCATATGTTGTACAATTTAGTGGGATAGAAACATCTCAGTCATAATTTGTCCTTGTTTATAGGAGGTTATATCAACCTCCTCAGCTCTGGTTCTAGCAGAGACAATTGCCTATCAGTTGCTTTCTGCTGAAACATCAGATAGCATCTGCTCTGAGCACCTTCAGTAAGGTGCATCTTGAAGGGGAAGAGTGAGTCCCTATTTCATGTCCAGTATTTCTTTCCTCCAACTAGATAAAAAGGGATAGGGAGAAAACACAGTCATGATGCTCTGCCTCAGGAAACCTGTCAGTCAAAATGACACACAGCAGGAGTGCTCCAGGAAACTCTGAAGTTCTGCAAACCACAACTTTTTCTCTAAGATGCATCTCACTTTTTTTTTCTTTCTTTTTTTTTTTTACCTTTTTTTTTTTTTTTTTAAATTCTGTCAGAAAAGGATATTAGTTCAGTATTTATA
>JANIJG010005792.1:64898-101343 GCA_024611175.1 Megaceryle torquata
TTTTTAAGTGATTCCTGGCTAGTTTGTTACAAAGCTCAACTTTTCATATATGCTCATAGTTTTCATATATGCCTCCACAAGGATGCCGCTGCTTTTGTGCCCTGGCCCTTCAGACATTTCCCCTTACACAATATTAATAGTTTTTTTTTCTTGGATTTTGTTTTCTAACATTGTCTTCTTTCTCCAAAATCAGTTATCCATTCTTCAGGTCATCTGGTGTCTCAAGTGCTCACCACTAGTTTCTCCCTGTCTGTCTGATCATCTAAACCTCCTGCAGAGATCCCTGCCTGTCCCTTCCCACTAACCAGTATTAAAGAACAGGTGGGGGCTGCAGAAGATGATGACTTCTCAGCAACTAGTTTGTTCTCAAAAAACAAGTGACTACTATTTTTCATTCATCACTCAAAGATAATCACATACATTTATCAGCAAGGAGAGTACTGCTACTCAAATATAAGTGTTAACATTACACAGGCTTACGTCTATCCAAGTTGGATACCATTTCCCTGTTGCCGCCTTTGACTTCAGGCCTTATTTTCCCTTCTTCCCTACATGAGGATATTTTCCCCTGTGCTCTGTTTCACAATAGTGCAGCACTTTCCAAGAAATTAAGGATTTATTTGGCAACATCAGGCTCTTCCACCCCCTCTTCCCTACCAGTTCCTCACCTCTAAAGGTCAGTTCTCAGCCAATGACCTGCTGAGACTTTCACCCCGCAGGCTGGTCCAAATCCAGCTCCCTTAGCTGGTTTCTGCTCCCAATATCTGTCCCTGGGAAGTGCCGAGTAGCACAGCTTGATCGAAACTCTCACCTTTGCATTCACACAGCTTTGGAGGCCTGGTCCCAAGGCACATCCTCCTGCAGTGCAATAACCTGTCCCCTTCAGACTCACACCTTGCAGATCTCCCTCTTGGAAAAAAAGGGAAAAGGCTCATCTCACCCACAGACCCACAGACCTCACAGGCTCAGCTGATTCTCTGGTAAAGGAAACTATTTAGAACATATATTGCTGCCATGAATTGTAGATAGTTAAAAGAAAAGGAACCCTGTGGAGATATCAGAAATCTAAACTCAGACAGGCAGCAATCTAAACTAAGCTACAGCCAGTGTTTCAGCTTTGATTCTGCTGTCACTAAAGGCAAATGGCACAATTCCCATTGATTCCAATTAAATCATAGACTAGGTCTTCAACTTACTCATCTTTCTTTTTTAGGTGTCTCTATTTGCTTTTTAGTAGTAAGTTTTCCTGCGATATGGTATGGCTCTCATAGTCATGAAAATCTTTCAGAGAAAACCATACAAGTGCAAGTCTTGGCATTAATTTTTAATAAAGAAAGTAGGTGAGATTTTTAACTCCCCTTAGTGACATGGAATGAAAAGCAGCATGGTTTTGTGCTCATGCTTTAGTTTGCTTCAGTTTGCTCTATTATCTATCCTGCAGTCCAACATAGTTTCCACCCATCTCTCTCCTTAAGAAAAAAAACCTTGTGACACTACATAGTGACATAGCATAAATGCTAAAATGCAACTGTTATGCATTTTGCAGTGAGATGGGTGTTTAACCTCTACACAGGTAGCTTGACCTTGCCTTATCTCAAAGCAGAACCAGCACACACACATTTTGAGGCTGTGCTTTGCACACATGCATCCAAAGGAAGCTGTGCTGATATGTGGCATCCCTGCATTGGTACTGCCGTTCTTGTGGGACCTGTGTCACCGCAAGTTATGCAGCTCTTTGCTTCACTCATGTTCTTGCAAGGACAGCAAGAGGGTGGTCTCCTGGTTTACACTTCAACAGTGACAAAGGGTGTGACACTGCATCTGTGCTGTGGGGAGTTCAATTGCAGTGGTTTTGAGACGTTTGAGAGTAAAGGTTCAGGGTTGTCAGCTCCCAAACTTTGCTGAGCTCACAGTCCTCTTTCCTGGATGTTATTACCTGCTGTCTGTGAAACGCTGGTTGCAGAGAAAAGCCTGAAATCAGGGAATCTTGTAGTGTTTTGAAGTGTGACTCATGATTTTCTGCCATGAAGGGCACATAACTATTGCCTATTTTCAACTTCCCTTTGTCTCTTTGCATGCAGCCACACCTGCAGATGTTCAGGGAGGAGTGCTTGCACTCATGCACCCTAAAAGCAGCTTCTGTGTATGCAAAAGCCAGCACCCGCGTGCACAGGTGTCACTGCTCCCAGCGGGCGGGTGCAGGGGTTCTGCCTGACAGGGCCACATGTGCATAAGCAGATGCCCCTTTGGGCAAACTAGTCTCTAAATATGACATTTTAGCAAAGTAGCAGAGCTTCTTCCACCGTTTCTTCCACAGAACATTTTTTAAAGTAGTTTTATAGTGTTAGATATACATCTTGGACTTTTTTTTTTTTTTCCCCACTTGTACTATCTGATGCTACTATGCAGAACTTAGACTTTTATGCCACTGACAGATCCTGGAATGAATTTGCTCCCTTTTGCTCATCGGCATTCTTAACATAGTCAATACAAGTTGTGAACTTTCAGGACAAGTTTAGATCCATTTTATGCATGTGTACCTAAGCAGGGCACAGAATACAAAGAGCCTCCAAGGAATGAGTAACTATCAGGCACAGAAAAAACGCTGTAAATATCAAAACATCATTGTGTATCATCCCTTCAGGATCCTTACTCCTCCCCTTGGTTAATTTCTGCCTCTTTAAGGTTTTTGTTGTTGTTGTTGTTTTGGGTTTGGTTTTTTTTTTGTTTTGGTTTGGTTTTAGTGGTTTATTGTATTTTGTTTATTTATTGTGTATTGGTTTGGTTTATGGTATTTCTCACATCCCACCCTTCATGATAAGGGCAGTCACTATCCTCCTACATTTCTTTCTCTTTTGCATCTTCTGCCAATTTCCTCAATATAGAATTTTCCCCCGAAGAAGAGGATGGGAGGGAGGATGACCCCTATTTGACTCTGAACACAATGCAGCAAAGGGAAACAAGGACCAAAACCCAAGTCAACCTTCTGCCTCCTGCCTGAGTGGTTGTGCCTCAGAGAGTGGCCATCTTGGGGCAGGAAGCGCCTCTGTGTTTTTGTTCCACACATCACCAGCAGCACCAAATCTCAGAAACAAAACAAAACGGGGAAAAAAGAAAAAAAAAAAGAAAAAGAAAAAAAAAAAAAAAAAAGTGAAAAAAAAACCAAACCCCAACAACCCAACCAAACAAACAAAACCCCATTACTGTGATACAATTCTGAGATTGCTGCAGAAAGGAAGATAGAAAGCCAAGGTGAGCTGGCACAGGATCCTAACTTTAAGGGGCAGGCAGCCCTTGCTCAAATCTTTGGGGAGCTGTTGCCACAGCACACACAGACATCCCCCCAAAGCACAGAGCCCTTTTCCTCCCTCCCTCCCTCCCTCAGTATCTGCACCCTGTACACCTACCCCGGATGGCACCTCAGGAAATGACAACCATAATTGGTGCTCAGGATATCTATCAGGCATAAACAATGCTGTTGATGAGGGTAATTTTCAGATGAGTTGAGATAAGTATGTTGTGTTTTACTCTGACCTTCGCAGTTCCTTCACACAAAGCCCAGAGCTCAGTTAACTGTTTCTAATGTCTACTGCTGAGAGCAGAACAGCCCAAACAAATGGGCAGGGCAGAAGGGCTTAGAAGGGCCCATCCTCATTATCACCGGTCCTCCTCAGCTTCCTCAGGTGCTGGGGGCATGCATGGCCCTGTCCCATAACCAATGGGATGCTGGTGGGCCCCACAGGAACCAGTCTCTTTGCCTTGCAGCTTCCTCCCAAAAGAACAGCCCTCCTGACTTCACAGCATGCCAGGGTCAGGTAAAAACACACCACCAAAAACCATCTTAATTTAAATTCAGCTTAAGACAGATTTTTAAAAGATGTACCAACAAAAAGGTCAAAGAACTCTGTCATTTTGCCTCAGAGACAGCAGAATGGGTTTGCTTCTTCTCCATAACAAAAGGCAGAAGCTCTGTCTGTCTAGCAGTCATGTCCTAGGACTCTGTTGGCAGAAGACCTTCTCCAAGCTTGCAACAAGGTTTTTATATCAAGCAGATGACTCAAAACACCCTTGCTGTTTTCAGAGCTGTACAGTGGGGACACAGATCCTCATTTCTCTTTATACTCCCTGGATCATTTCATCAAGAAATGACACTAGACGATGACACCAACACCATAGCAGCCACAGGGGAACCTACCCAGAATGGCTTCAGCCATTTTCAGCATGAGGCTGCCCAAAGAAATCATCACTCCAGATACTTTTAATAAAAATGCCTGTGACTCAGATAGTACTTCTCATCAGTAAACGTCAAAGGTAGTTAAGCATCATTACCCCATACAGATGGGGAAAACCAGACCCGCTGGGCTAAGTGATTTGCCTGAAGCCCCGTAGCACCTGGCAGGACTCAGAGCAGAAAGTAGGGCCAGGGCCATGTTGTGCTAATCCATGTCAGAGAGCCAGTGCATCCCACCTGCCTGGGAGGGGTTACAGCCCACTTGCTCCTTTGCATGCATGAGCTGTGTGAGTGACCCCACAAGTTCTTTTGCCTGGAGACAGGATGAAATACAAATTCAACTGGTTATTTTTGCCACTCTATGTGTTCCACCACCCTAGTCCCATCATATAGTATACATGAATCCAAAGCAAAACAGAATGTTAAGAATTAAAGTGTAAGTGGCTGAATTCAGTAACGCAAACAGTTGTGTTCAATAAAGTACCATACTTGTCATTATGGAGTTTTGTTAGACACATTTTTAAGATAACATCTTATTTGCACAATGTAGTTAAAATGAATGGTTAGGCTAATCAGTGCAAGGGTTTAAATAGTCTTAAATACATTAGCATAATCACTCATGAAGCACATGTAGTTTATAAATGAATTAACAGCTACAAATTAAAGAAGAAATGACTGCTTTTTAAAGCATCTGCCCAATTTAAAGGAAAACAAAACAAAAAAAAACCACAAAAAACAAACCTGGGCATTCTGATTTTCAAATGCTCTCAGCCTGTGCACCGTGGAAATGTCTGCTCGCACCCTTTGCTCCTCAACCTGCTTGGCCAGCCATGGGGCTCCAAAGGCAGCTCACAGGAGGTAGAACTCTTTGTATGAATGAATCTTTGCAGACCTGTACTGTAATCAGTTCTACCTCACTCAACTTCAAGATTTTTCATGTTATCTTGTATCAGTGTTAAATTGTTCCAGGCTTTTAAAGTGCTTGTACCTTTCTAGAATTTAGAAAATGTGTATTTGTATTAATAGGATGTTTTTACAGACCTGTTGAATTTTCTGAAGTGAGCAGGATGCATGGTTCCCACTATGTGCTCCCTCATCCCTGCACCTCTTTCACATGCCTGAAGCAAACCAGGATGACTTCTTCACTGCTCTCTGAAGCCAGACACACCTCAGCCAACATGACTGCCCATTCCCCTTGGAGTTGAAGAAGACAAGTGCCTACATGGCTGCTCTGCAGCCAAGGAAAGAGGCACCTTAACCCTATACTGAAGGAATCCCTGCTGGAAAGACCCTCTGAAGCTCCATATCACAGTCTCCATTGAACATGTAAAGATGTACACATGATGAGGGTCCAGATGTTTCATTTTCTGGAATAGAAAATTAAGGGGTATGAGTCTTGAAAAAAGTGACATAGAAAAGGTGAATAAGAAATGCTTACTGAGAATGAAGGACACAAACTAGGAATCAGGATACAGAGCTAAAACAAGGAGAGGTACTTCTCAAAAGAACTGGAAGTTAAATGGAGGAGCTCCTTGACAAAGGATATTGTGAGCAGTATGTGGTCTGAGGATGCAGTCATACAAACTTACAAGACAGACATCTATTCAGGTACTAGACACAGACTTCTGTGGCTTAGGAGGGAAGGAGGAATTTATAAGGAAAAATTCCTGCATTTGTCCCTTCCCTACGCATCTGGTTGATCATTATCAAAAGACAGAGCTGGACCAGCCATTTTATATTCCTGTATTTTTTCACTCTAGACCACACACAAGTGATATAAGCACAAGTGGGAGTTAAGAACTGCATTTTCCAAAAGGGAAAGCAAGGGGGAACATTCACCCCAAGGAGGCAGAATGTTCCCTTAGTGGTTTGCTGCACAAGATTACTTGACCAAGCTCGTTAACTTTCCCTTCCTTAACATCCACCCCACCCACAAAACACATTGGCAGAGGGTGTGTTTGGGCTGTGGTAAACACCTCTTGCCCCCTACCTGTCCACCCCAATCTGCACACATTCCTGATAGAGATCAACTGCTTCATTAGTCCTGTTCATGCTATGGTTTCATTGTGGGCAGTTGTCAACCACTGTGTGTAGAGCAAAAATGTAGTAAACACACTGCCCTTTGGGCTATACTAATGCAACCTTTTTTTGGGGGGGTGTGAAAATTTGCATATTTAGCCCTTCACACATATTCAGTTATCAAAGGTGGGTTTTCCTTCTATTTTGGATGGACACATTTGTCTTCTTTACCTTCCTGTGTGACTGGGAAACATTGTGAGACAGTAATCAGGAGCCCTGCACTAGAAGTCCAACCTTCTAGCTCAACTCCCTAGTAAATTTACTGCTATTTTCGTCTTAGGCTAAGGGCAGCCCAGTCACCACTCACACTGAGAGGTATTAAAAATACTTCCTCCAGTTCTCAGAAAGAGAATAATCTAAAGTCTCAAACTAACTGAACTGAAAAAGAAAAAAAAAAAAAAAAAAAAAGAAAAAAAAAAAGAGGAAGCCTTAACATGAAGAGCTATTATTATGTCTTCTCACATTTTGCTGTAGCTAAAAGCATGAGTTGTATATATAACTAATGCACCACCCACCCAAGCAAAAAATACTTGCTTGAAAAAGTAAAGGCATGCCTGTCAGAACTCATCCTCTTCCATTCAGTCTCCATTGTATATTTTTGTTCCTGTGATAAATTAGCCCACTACTTCTCAGGTGATTCTAGCATTTCAAATTTTAACACAGGATGTACTCAAGTAAAATCGTCAGTGCTTTCTTAAATTCACTAGCAGGCTGAAATCACAGGGCATCTAGTACTCAGCAAAGCAAAACCGAAATGTGAAGGTAATGGGGTGAAAGTTTGAGGCCTGCCCTCCACTTGCACTCACTCACACATAAATGTTTCCATCCTGGCAGCTATAAACACTGTTTACCATCGAACACCTGCAACAGATTTCCAATACTCTCATGGTTGCAGGCTAGGTTAGCATGTAATCTGTTTTGTATGCTAGTACGGAGCAGAAACCTGATATTGCCCTGGAGGGTTACAGTTTGTCGGTGGAGCTGCCTGGTCACATCTTTTTTGTAGTCTGTCTTTCTCCTTCAAGATTCTAAATGTTCTTCTCAGTGTCAGCACTGACTTAAATTCTCTTATTCATTAAGCATAGCTAACCTTTACTGCAGTCTAAGCTGGTCATTTTTTGGTGTACACAGGCAGACTTTCCAGGCAGTGAAAAGAAACACAGGAAGATAACACAGACACACCTCAGTCAGTAAATCAGCATCTGTGCAACAGCATCTTGCAATTTCAGCTCTAGAACCATGCTTACAAATATAGAGAGCAAAACAAGGAAATTTTACTTCATCTTTTCAGGGAAAGATGACACAGTCTGTTAAGAATTATACTTTTGGAAGGCAGTGGTGACAAATTCTTGGAATTTCTTTGAATTGTAAAGCAAAGTTGAGAATTTCTAGACAAGACTCCAGGCATTCAAAATATTTAGAAACTTCATAGGTAGATCTTGGACCTCTGCTGTGGACCATTACTAACATCAGGATAGAGAACAGGTCTTCTGACTAGTTCTGCTACTTTCAGAATCTTAAAACAAACTCAAGTGCAACATAGTTGGCCCAGCTCCTAACTTTCATGCAAAAGGAAACTATTATCCTGTAAGGTAATGTCTGTGAGAAACCATAATACAATGCACTCTTCCTGGGCCACATCACTTCCCTAGTCATTCCATGCTCCTCCAACATGCCCTTATGATGCACCCCAATTCTTCATTAACAAACCAACACAAAAACCTGGGTAGAGTGGGCTGAGAAGCGATTCCACCATTTTTAGGGCAACTGTTCCTCCAGTACATCTGATATATGGAGAAAAGCTGCACAGGCTCCAAGGGAAAGTTTTAATAAGTATCTAGACTGAGTTAGAAAAGGTTTAAAATTTGGGAGCAAGATGGCCCAGCAAGCATCATTATGTACATATTCTACTACATATTGTAGCTGAGGTCACCATTAACATGTTGACATACATTAATTGCTTGCATGGAAGGACAGAATAAAACATTCCAGGAGACCTCTTCTGAGTTGAAGTATTTGAATCTGCTCTCCAGCACTGCAAGATCTAATTGCATTCAGGTATTTATGAAGTTCAAAGCCATTCCAAGCCTTTGCTGGGTCACAAGCAGTGATGGATGTGACCATACAGTAAAAGAAAACTCCAAGACATGTATACTGGTTTGGTCTGAAATCATAGACATTGCTCCACTCAACATGGAAGGAGTCCCTGGGATTATTCCCTATGTGCATTTTTGCCATACAGAGCCCTTGTTTCCTAGGTTTGGGCTGCAGAAGAAGGCCTATGTGCTACTGAGCCCTTCAGAAAAGTGAGGTTTAGTTTCCCTATGCTGATTTTCCTACCTTTGTTATTATATAAGTTTAACACTTTTAAATCATGCAAATGTGTCTAGAGATTGAGATGGGTGTGTGTTTGAGAAATCCAAAAATAAAATAATGTAATGCAGCCAAATACTTAATTACCAACATGTGCATCTGTTGTCAAACCATACGCTAAGTGAGTGGCACTGCTCATTAGTTCTGCTTTCAGGAGCTACCAGGCGTTCATGTCATCACTACCAAGAGTCTTCTGAGTCTGAATCATCTCCGGAAGGGACAGATTCTGTCACTCATGCAGTCACTGTTAACAAGAATGCTGATGGCGTAGCAGGTGTTTCCTTCACTTCTCTAAACCTGGAAAGGTTCTGGCACAGTTTCCCTCCAATTTTCCCTCTTCAGAAAGGAAAAACAATCTCTCCTGGCTCATGTGAACAGGCAGGCATGTTTCAATAACTCGGGTATTAGATGCAACTGCTCTTATTCTCTCTGTTGTCTACAATACTGTGTCATTGTTGCACCATGCTAGGTCCTCGGGAAAGACTGATGGTTTATCCAGTCCAATCCCTTTTCACGCAATAAACCTCTAGGCCCAGTGAAACAGAAGGAGGTCTGTGACACATAACAGTAAAAAAATCCACTCATTGCTTACCTGACCCACTAATTCTGCAGCACATCTGAAATGCTCTTGCAAAGTCACTGACTGATAAGCCCTTTCAAACCTTTAAGGGCATCTGATGTTCTGGAACAGACTTGGAGAACTTCCTGCACTCTGTACACATCAAGCAAATGCCAGCTGGGATTGAAAGAAAAAAGCAGAGCATCACTACCAAGAAAACAACACTCAAGTGCCAAAGAATGGTAGTCAGGGAGAAAGGATCTGAGCAATCCCTAATATGGGTCACAGCCTGATGAAATGTTACAGTAAAAGCTCTACAAAAATGTCTGCTCCTTGCAGCCTGAAAACCCCCCAGCTTTGGGTAAGGAGCAAAAGGCTTCAGGGAGCATTAGAGACTGAATGTAGCTCCTGCTTAGCATTCATGGTACTGAGGGACTAGGGCTCACCCCTTCTCTTCTGGGAATTGCCTAGAGATGCGTCTCTCCACCATGGTTTGTGCAGTCAGTGTAGCCTCCTGTGGTTTAGGGTGGACTGCAGAAGGGAGCTGTTTGCCTCACACCTCATTCTGGCTGTTCTCCTTTGGTAGCTAGCTGTCTATCATGGTGTGCAAGAGCTGATCCAGACCATGCTGGGGATGCAGCAGAGAACCAAAAAGCCATAGCTGGGCTTCATCCCAGAAGTGGCTTTGCTGTGTTAAATCCCAGCACAGTTCCACTCAGCTCTCCCACACCGCCTCTGAGCCAGCAAGGCACAGCTTAGGTCTCTTCCCTCCTTCATGAAAAGCCTTGTGGCCACACAGGAGTCTTTATACAGGGAAAAACTCAGCAGCTGGCCAACAATAAATGTGGCCAAGCCCAGGCTCAGGTTGTGGCATTTGTGAGGGCACAGAAATTCCAGGTTGCACCCAGGTTGCTTATTGCAGAGCTGGAGAGGGCAGGGATTCTCTCTCTCTCCCTCCCTCCCTGTGCCCCACTTTTCTGTGCAACAAAAAGATCAAACCAAATCCTTTTTTTCCTAAATTGCTGAAGATGGTTCAGGGACTCCTTTTCACTCATAATCAAATACACATTTTTCTTTCAGCACAGTGGTTCCCAAGAGCCAAAGTTCAGTCTGGAACAATGAAACCCACATGGCTGAAATCACCAGTGGACACCTCTGGTGCTCACACTGATGTACCCAGCTTGGACTTGTTCAGGGCTTGGACAGTACTGGGCCCTATTGCTCCAGAGCTCTCTGCAAGCTTTCCTGTCCCTGCCAGCTGCAGTAACCAACACTGCCAACAGCGAATGTGTCACATGTAGGTAGGTCACTAAATATCATGCCCAAATGCACCACAGGACCAGATGCCATTAAAAAAAAAAAATTCCTGTTGATGTAAGCACTATGTTTTTACTTCCCCAAGTCTGACAAGCCTCCTACACAGCCAGCAGCAAGCAGCTATTTCCCTTGTAATATCATCAGCCTCCAGTAATGTTCACTTGCCTGTTTTTAATCCCCTCTGCAGCCCTTCCTACCATTCCATGATAAATCCCTTCCCCTCTACCTTTTCACAACTGCCCAGGTATTTTCCTCTCTCTCCCTACCACATCTGTCTTCTAGACTATTTTCCACTTCTTTCTGTTAACACTTTCAAAGTTTATCTAGGGTTCGATAGAACTTTTTTTTTTTTTTTTTTCTCTTCTTGGTGGTGGAGGGAGGAGGAGGGGGAACCTGATGCTCAGCTGGCTTTGGCAAGCCTGGGCAGCTCTAACTGAACTCTCCAGCCCTTTGCCAAGAACAGTCTAAAGAGGAGCACCAGAAACATCTTTTAATGTCATTTGTATTAATATTTTTGGAATCTTCACAAGCACACTTGAAATGGCTTTAAAAACACACAAAAAAAAAAAGAGGGAAAGCATTGGCACCCTTGTGAAGCTCGGACTGTATCACACACAGTACTGTCATAGGGAAGCCACTATAGCTGGATGAGGGTCTACACCGTTTGTATCAAAGGCCTATTTTCCCATCACTTTATTTAATAAATTGTTCTTAAAACAACAAGTCTGCTCTTAGCCTTTGGACAGAAGAAACCATTCCCATCTTTTCTAATCCTAAGTAATATCCATCAAAGGCAGACAAGGATGAAAGAGACTTATGTGCCTTTTCCCTCTCCAGCTCCTTCCCTTACTCACCCATTTGCCCTGCCAGGGAAGTAGGGTGGGTGTCTGGAAGGCCCCTGGATTTCTACCTACTCAGATCATCAGGCCCAAGGAACCCCTCAGAACTGTAGTCTGTGTGCCTTAACTTGGTTCTGTAACTATCAGAGATTTCCTGTGTATTCGATGGACCACCAGCTTTAACATCTTGCAGGATCTGATAAAGGAGCACTCAGTGGGTCTAAGGAGAGTTAAAACCATCCAGATTCCTAGCACCTTCCTTTCTTCCTTCTCAGCCTTTGGCTTCAGAGGGATGGTGGAGCCAGCACTATAGGAAAGATTCAAAAGATCACCATTCAGGGAACACAGTCTAGCTTTCAGTCTGGTTTTCCGATGTCCAAAGCAGAATACAAACCAAGCCATGAAAAATTCAGGTATGAAGGAACCAAAGACACTTCTGATGCTAGAGATGGGGCCGGAAAGGGAGACGGGTTGTTAAGTCCTAGGGCACTGCATAGTTTACAGGTTCATGCCATCTTCTTCTTCTCCCATACATGATGCAGAAGAAAGGCTTCAACCATGCTGCAAGGGTGTCATGTAAGAGTACCAATGGGATAAACTAAATGACCCTAGCACAAAAGTCTGACGCTGAATTTTCTTCAGCTTGGTTCTGTGTCTCCAATACAATGATCACACCCACCTCCATTCCTGGACCACAGTGTGGATACAGCCAGCAGGTCTGCTTTGGGACAGTCTCCACAGCAACTTGCAACCACAAGTGAAAAGCCTCCTTACAATAGCAAAACATAGGTTTTGAAGCATGAAAGGAAGCAAAATAATCTGTGTGAGTAATCTAGATATATATGCATGTTTTAGGAGGGAAAAGAGATAATAATCTTTCAGGTGAATTAGAGGGCATATACTTGCAGAGAAATAATGCTTCTCAAGTCTACAATCATTTCATGATTACATCTGCTTCCCTGGCCAAGGAATGCTGGTTTCTATTTTTCCATAGCCCAGCCCTTGTTCCTAACTTCTAGATGGGCTTTTGAATTTCAGTTGTCCCAGTAGGAGACATCATACTCATTCCAGCTCAATTTGCATTTAACAGATATTTCAGGATCTTATTTGTCCCCTTAAATTTACTCTATCTCAATTTAAGATCACAAGCCATTAAAATTGCTAGATTTCTGTTCATTTGTCTCTCAGTTGATATTATCAATAGGCATCACAGAACAATTTATATTGTCACAGACAGAAGAGAAAGAGTTTATGAATTTCACAATTATCTAGAAGTCCCCCAAAGCTTGTAAGAGAACTTGTCAAAGCCTTTTAAATGTTTTGGCCTCATCTTGTGATTTCTCTTTTCTGAGAAGAATCTGAGGTCCTTGCAAAACCAAAAAGTTATTTTTTCTTTCATCAGGTAGAACATCTTGCTCCTAACGAAAAACAAAAGTTGCCATACAACAGGTGTTGTTATTTGAAGGTTGGTTTGGGATAATGTAAAACTTGCCTTTGGCTTCTGTGGCAAAAGGCAACCCAGCTCAGGAGATTGGTTAAATGTGTGCTTCATTTACACACATGATCCAATATCTACAGTATCAAAATGTTTCTTGATAAAAGAATAAGAAGGTTGTGCACTCAGGTCTCCCCCATACTTCATGGGAACTAGGAGAGCTTATACATGGATGACACAATCTGCACTCTTCTAGAAAACAATGAGGTTTAGGTTTTGGGGTTTTTTTTTCATTTCTTTCTGCCGTATGCTAAAAGTGACTATAATTTTACATTTATTATAATATTTTGAGTTGTTTTTCTGTGCTGTACATTCTTTCTTCTGTAAAACAAGATCTGTGCAGGAAATTTGATAAAGTAATTTTATGTCTTCTATTCATTGCTACTAATTTCACTCACTGACAAATTAAATTCCAGTCATCTGAGTCAGCCTCTAATTTCAGATCATCATCCCATTTTCCCAGTGTTTTGTCAAATAAATACACTTGTATGTGTAACTACACACAGAAACCTACAAAAGATCTATGTGACACTCTCTAGCTTAGCAAATTAGAAGCAATTAGTTCTTATAGAAAAAGTTATTTAGGTTTCATAATCACTTTCCATCCCACTTTCCGGAGCCATAGAATTACCACACTTCTATTGCCTTCTGCATACAGAAAGCGTTTTATTAACTGGGATCCACTTCATTGCTTCAAAGTTATTACAGCCTAAGAGCTTGGCTATGACTGGCAAATGACAGCTCAGAAAATTGCCCTGTGAATGTATCTGCATCCTGGTCCATACAGGCACTAGTCTATTGAGGCCTGGCACTGACACTCTTAACCTTCACACCCCATCCAACCAAGCATACAACCCTGTGCTTTCCACCGTGCCAAAGGACTGCACATCTCCCTCTGGTCACTAAGCAGCCAGCAATGGGCTGGGTGATCTGACCCACTCCAGAAGGCAGTTCAGATCCTGGCAATGCTGTTCTGAGACAAACAAATAAAACAAGAATTCAAGCCAAGAATTCAAGGAAGGGCTGAAGGAACAGTAGGATGTGGCTGAGAGTCAGAGACATATGGGCTATCTGCACTAGGCAACCAAAGAGGGCTGTGGCATGAGCCCAAGTACTGGCACAGCATCACCCTGCTGCTCAACTGTCAGTGCGGTCCTTGCATGGACTTTTCCCCCAGCAACGAGCTGTCACTCAAATAATGCCTGGACACTTTTCAGCAATAGCCAGGGATCATTCCCAATACAGAGATCAGATGGGCCACCTTGCTGGGGTGGAAGAGAATGTATGGTCAAAAGCCATGACACTCCAGCTGGCCTTGGGGCCAGCAAACAGTTCCCTGGCCTATTTTATTTATTAGTGTAGAAATAATCTTCAATACCACAATTCATTCAGCACAGAGAAGTTCCTGGAAGGGTCACTGCCTCTTACTAGGACTGCCTCGACTGCTTCAACATAGCAGACTCTGTTTCTTTGTATTCTTTTGTACCCTGAAATATTTCTGTAGATTCTATTTAATCTCCCCAGCCTTCATGCATTGTCTGGGCTGATTTTTAATTGACCAGAAAATTGGATGAATGAATCTATTAGGCCAGAGCACTATTTCACCTTGATCTAGCCCTCAAACTGAGACTGTAGATTGCATCTCCATGCAGCAATCTACTATCTTACAAAACCTTCCTCCTCTCTCATGGTCATTTTGTTCCTGCATCTAAGCTTCTCCTATTGGATTTAATTCCAAATGCATTAAGTACAAGCTGAGATCAGCAGAGGCAAGTTATAGGAAAGATAAAGATCCAGTTTAACAGAAAAACAATTTCTGATTGAGATAATGCTACTTAGCAATTTCTATTTTCAAAGTGCATTACAAACACAAATTAATCTTCACAATATGCAAGAGAGATAGGTCTATAAGCATTGTTATTCATCTTTTGCAGATGAGGAAAACAAGAACGCAAAATCACCTGCTAACTTAGGGTTCCTTGGTTTTTTGAGCACTCCCATTCCAAACAAAACCAAAATATCTCACATCATAGAGCACCTGAAAAACATGGCTTTCTTGTCACTTTTCCATGACATGGCAATGCCATTGTCCTGAGAAGAGTTTCCACTGCTTGACAGACACAGAAAATACAGAACAAGTTAGGCAAGGAATTAGGACAAAAAAAACATCATGAGTTGCTGGCGCCCAGCCTACAGCTCAAGCCACTGAACAGTGTTGCCTCTCACAGCTAGAGAGATTCACAGCTCCAAGGGGAGAAAGGGCAAGCATGCACTAGAGCAGAAATCTGCCTGCTGTGGGGCGTACGGTACATCTGTGTAAGGCAAAAGAATAGATGCATATAAACACTGGAAAAAGCAAGTGGCTGTACAAACACAGACTAATAAAGATGAGATGTTTCTGTGTATGCTGCCCAGGTGCTCTTTGCAAATCTGATCTCACAGGGACTTTCTTATAAAGTATCAAGGTGAAACAATATTCAGCTTATAATGTTGGGAGTTTTTTCAGCAAATGCAGATCAGTCACATTTTCCTGCTTGGGTGCTTATCATTTTCCCTTTCTGTGGCTGTGGTGGTTCCTTTCACCGCTCTGCTACCCTGTCCTACCTCAGCCCCAAAATCCTGCTGAATTCTGCTGCTGTCCTTACCAGTCCTGACACAAGAAGGCGTTTGTAACTAAATGAAGGTGACCAACACAACCTTTCTGCAGACCTTCCTTTCTTCTTTCCCAGAGCTGCAGCCATTCCCATACTGCAATCCCTCGCTCGCCTATGGCTTGAAATCATTATGCACTGCAAACAAACATGAATAAATTAGAGTAATATTCAAATAAGGGGAAGAAAAAGAGGAATAACAGGGAGAGAGACTAGGAAACCGAGGAATAAATGCTAATTAATTCAAATAGATTGATTTGCCCTGTTTGCTCAAAAAAATCAATTACAAAAAAAAAAAAAAAAAAAAAAAAAAAAAGGTAAATTGATAATTAAAAGCTCCCAATAAGAGCCAAAAGGTTTTTCTCTGGAATCTATTACGAGTATCTGAAAAGGGATTGTGTCTAATTAGACATTATTTTGCATCAAGATGACCTCATATTATAATGAGAGATACGCTAAATTACTTGGAAATAATTATAATGATTGGATATCCTCCATGACTGTCAGTCTGGGAGCTTTCATGTTCACATCAATTCTACCCACCTCAGTTTCTTTTGGTTGGGAGTTGGATCTTTAGCAGGCATCTAACATGCAAAAAACCCCTTCATTCTTCAAAACCTCCATCAGGTGTCACTTTTTTTAGACACTTAATAACACAAGAGAGACCTGCAAAATCTCATGTAATAAACCCACAACCTAAGCATGTGGCAGGTACCCAGGCATAGTTATTTGCACTACACTCCTAAGCAGGGCACTTGCAGTGCAAACAGATGTTATTAATTTTCATCTTTACAGTGAACATAACTGCAAACACTCCAGGCTTCTAAAGCATACTACTCTAGGACCCAATTTAATTTTCATCTACATATTGCAAAAATGTTAGCCCAAGCTCTAACAAGTGTCAGTTGCCATTTCAGTCCTGGTCTGGCTCAGCGTATCAACTGAACTCCAAGTACTTCACTGGCTACAGAAAGGGAGGTAAGACAAGTGTAGCACTGCACACAGTGCTGCAGACATGCTGGGTTGTGTGATGTGGGTAAGAAAACGCTAGTCATGCTAGAAAATATTCACAAAGAAGCTAGGTCAGAACATCAGGCCAGTGGCAAGGTGAGAAACCAGAATAAGGCAGGGAACAGCTACAGGAGATCCTCTTGTATTTCAGCATCTTTCTGATCCACATGGAGAGCCAGATGGATCAAGCTGCAGTGAGCAAAAGACAGTGAGTCTTTCAGTGAGTGTGCATACCCTGAAGTGCCACCTGAGGAAAGGAACGGCTTCAAAGTTGCCCACAATCCCTTGAAAGGCACAAAGAATAAAGGCTTGCACAGCTACATCATCATCTGAATGGGGCCAGAAAATGAGTCCAGCTGCAAGTCCAGATGGACAGAACAAATACAAAGCCTCCTCCAGGAAGAAAGAAAATTACTTCATCAGACTTCACATGAGTGTGGCAGAAAAGTGGACAAGATAGGCAACTTCATTTTTGTGGGAACAGTGAAGGATTTCATAAGGTGGATACAGCTGGTATAACTGCTCTCAGGAAACACAATTAGAACATATCTCCCTGCCCAGTGCCCAGTTTTGAGCCCATTACACAAGGCACAAATATGGATCTTTTGCTTTTTTCAGCTTGGAAAAGAAGGCTAACAGACACTAGCTGTGGTCAGCTGGAGAGAAAGCAGACAAACAGAAAAGGGATCTCTATGAAAAAGCTACCAACTGATGCGGCAATGAGGAGGACACGCATCTGCTCTGCTCTTCTGTCTGAGGGGCGGCAGCAGACAAGGAAAGAGGGAATTACTGAAGTTGTAGGACAAAGCACAACACATAGTTAAGAGCAGAGTCCACAATCAGCTCCCATAATCATTGACACAAAGGGTGGAAGGGAGGACAGCAGGACCCCAAAAAGCTCCAGCAGACTAGTACCACCCAAACACTCAGCAAAAGCACAAACACACACAACTCAGACCTGTGGAGGTGTACTGGGCACCGCAGGATCTGCACTGTTCTTTGCTTTGCCATTTCAATATGCAGAGTACAAGGTGATATGATTTGTGCAGTTATGAAACAGGCCAGCATCTGAACTGCAAGGAGGAGGTAAATTTTGCACATTCAGAGCTCTGTGTCTCCACTGCCATACATGACACAGCCCAGCCACAACTGCCACATTAATTTCTATCATCTCCGTACATCTCGACTGCTGTGGAGGTTCAGAAACACTTTCAATATTTTGTGGTATTGACTTAGCCATTCATTGTGTAGTGACATTAGCATCCATGAATAATCATAAAATAAAAAAAGGATAATTAATATTTAACTTTGCCAGAGGGATGTACTTAAGGGAGAAACCATGTTTTAGAAAAAGCAGCTGATATTTGTCAGCTGGAGAACAGGACTAATTAGATGCATCAGGCAGTGGTGACATGAAGTTGAAAAACAGCTTGTCAACTCTGACATGACTTATAGCAAATGATTATATATAAAGATGCTTTGTTATACATTCACACACAGGTGTGTTCCTCATTTTCCAAATACTTCCTGAGCCTTTTGTTCCTGTGATAAAACAGGTGCAAAGCAGATTTCCTGCTCATAGATAAACCATAATTATATTTTAGCTAGAGCAGATACGTGGTCCATTTCTTGTACCCAAACCAACAAGGTAGTGAACACTGAAGCACCCTCCATTCTCACTGATTTCAGTGGAAGACAGTCAACAACTTAAAGGATCAAAGGCTTGATGTCTGAACCACATAAGGAAAGTGATGTTGTACGGGATGAGGCAATGAACCAGGAGGCCAAATTCATGTCTGTTGTAATGTTGGTTGACTGCAGCCAGACAGTTCATTGATCATAGCAAAGGATTTGCCCCAGGGTGTTTTAATTTAAAACAGATTGACATTAATCTGAAGAACAAATCACCCAAATCCTAAACTCTGATCTGATGCAAGTCAGATGCAATATGACAGCAACTCAATCTCCTGGGCAGCAGAGCTGCTAGCTTCAACTTCATACTCATTTCCGAACGGTGTCTGGAAGTTCTTGAATGCTGCTGGAATAGGCCCAGCAAGGAATAATTTATCCCAGGTAGAGGTACGCATCCTTTGGGACATGCAAGAGCTACCAGGAAAGCAAAGCTCTGAGGGGGAATGCTGACAAGGGGAAGGCACCACTTTTGGAAGACGTGCTTGACTAGTGAATGAGCAGTAGTAATGCTAAGCAGGCAAAACAGAAGCATAAATTCTGAGACAACAGTTAAACTGCAATCATGGAGTACTCTAAAAAGCTTATTAACTTACCTAGGAAGTTGAACACAAACTAATAATTTGGATTGAGCTGCTCAAACAATAAAAATGTTCAAGGTGTCCTGGGAGTAATTTGTTTAACACAGTATTTGAGCTGTCACAAAAATAAAAGACAGTATTTCTCTCCATCCATAACAAAATCACACCCATACACACACTTGGCACCAGAGAAGAATATTTAAGGCTGTACATAGCACCTGTAATACATTGCTTATATTTATAGTCTTGGTATGGTTGGTTTCTAAAAAGAAATTATGTCCACAGATAGCATGTTTTTTTCCTCCTTCTTACTCACATGCAAGAAGGAAAGATCTATTACAACACACTCTTCCTTCCACCTGCTTTGATGAACTGCTTCAGAGCTCTCTGGGGAGACTGCTGCAAAGCTTGTGACTTAAATATTAGGCTCAGAAAACAGATACTAGATTGCAAGAGCAGACTCAAAGGTCAGTTCGGAGCAGCACGGGCAGCAGATTGCAGTTCCATTTCCAAAAGCAAAGGATACCACTGTGGTACAGGTGATTCCCCTCAAGCCTGTACCCTCACAAAGAAAAAAACAGATCTGCCTTTAGGGACAAATGTAAAAAGTTCAACTTGAAACTCTAACACCTGTTTTACAGAGACTTCTCCAGATTGCATATTATTTAAAAACTGCAGTTCACCTCAGCAACATTTCTCACTAAGTCAGTTAACAATTTTTACATCTGCTCAATTTTCCAAACAGCCTATTTTGTTCTGCTCAGGTTTGTACAGCATGCCCATCATTGTGATATCTCAACACCTCCCTGCAGCGTGACAACCCACTTCCCTGATGTGCATCTGTCACATGTTGATCTTTCTTTTTTTCTCTTTTCTCCTCCCAGGAGGAAATCTTTATAGATGAAAATAAATATGAATATACGCAGTTCACTTTTCAAATATAGCTATATAATGCATTTATACTTGCATACATTATATATAACTTTTAAAAAATATGGCTTTTGATGTCTGCTAATATCTATGCTTTCAGTACTGATGGCAGAGTTGAAGAAATGCATCTCAGCAGAGTACCTAGGCTTCCAGTAGGTCATACATCTTACTGAAATTTATTCCACAGACTTGTGTAGGAGCCGCAGAAATTTTAGTAGAAGAAAAAAGGGAAATATTCATTACAGAGCCTAGGACAATCTATCAGTTTTTTATGCAATGCACTTTGCAGATAAGCTCTGAGATGTCAAACTGGACATAGCAGTTATCCAAATTCAACAGTGAGGAAGTTAGTATCGTGACTGACACCAAGCTGTGTACTCAAAATTTTGATTGCACTTTTAACACTGCAGCACCAGCTGAATCACACGGATGTGTGGTCACCCTGCTTTGTTGATGGCAGCGACCTAGAGAAGCTGAATACTTTGTCCTTTGTCACTGCAGGGTCACAAACAGAAATTGGAGCATAGGGACACAGGCCCATGCTCTAATTATGGGTCAACCAGCATTTTGCTTACACATACTTATGAGCATCTGCGAAGAGAAGCGATTGACACACTTCCCATTGTGTTTTTTGCAAGCATGCATGCAACTGCATTGCCAAATGTGCAGCACCTATACACAGGTTTGAATATTTTCTCAAACCTATTCTTCTTTAACCCTTTCAAATATGCTGCTCACTGTGGTTAATTACAGCTTTAGAGAGAAATCTATGAAAACACAACAATCCTAGAGATACAGAGGTTTCAATACGCACATCTGCACAGCATTCATCATTTTCCTGAACAGTCCTGTACGAAACATTTCTGTCATTACATTTTTAATATAACATTTCCCACGGGAAACCGTTGATGAGGACTGCGGTACAGATGAACAGAAAGCAGAAAGAGTGCAAGATGAAGGAAGGGCTGTTCTCAGCCCACAGATGAGTGATGGTTCTTGTAGGGCTTATCATTAAATGCGGACGAATGGTAAATTCTGCAGCTTTTAATAAAAACTAGTAAATCAAAAGGAAGACAGGATTTGATGGAGGTGTTTTTTAAGTCAAGAACTTCCTTGAGTATAACAAAATACTTCAGATTTCAGATGTGGAAATCATCAAAGTCCATGATATTACCAAGAACAACCAAAGCCATACTGTCTCTTTTAGCTCCTTTCCCATGCCTGGGTCTGCAGAGCACATCTCTGAACCCCTAACAGATCACAACAGGAGGGATGACTTTGACACAGGGACACAGGACTGCCAGCTATCAAGATGCTGTGGTGGCCTAGGAAATCAGCTGAGCAGTGGCAAGGCTACTCTAAGACCTCACAAATGCTATGTTTTGTGACAGTTTGTACCGTCACGTACATCACTTGTGACTAGAAGCACGTATCCTGTGAGCTTTCACAGCTCCCCTCACCATCGGTAACTCATTAACTCAAATGCTTGCAACCGTCTGTCCATAACATTATAGTTTGACCTTGAGAAAGCCACTCACACCTGATTCTGTTCATCTATTTATCGCTGCCTGGCAGGTGCTGATCTTCCTGGTCTTTTTTCTGAAACAGAGACACGGTGAATTCAGGCTTTGCACAGCATCGTGCCTCAGATTCCCCGTCAGAGGAGCAGAAACAGTAACATTTACCCACCTCAGCAGGTAGTTTGGATGCTTAATTAATCCTTTCCAATCTTGTTAAAATATAGATAAGGAAAAAAAAAACCCAAAACAAACTTTTAATATAATTTTCACTATGTTAATTAAAAAGCACCAAAAAAAAAAGCCTCTTTTCCTAAGCAATAAATAGCCTGCTTAAAAGATTTAAAAAAATGTAAAACTTACCAAACTATTCATTACTTCAAGACTTGGTAAAAAAGCATGACCTTTTCGGTAGTTTAATTAGAACAAATTCAAAGGCAATATCTCACTCATGATTAAAATAACATGGTTTTTGCAATTTCTTTTAATCAAGTTCAGCCAAATTTCAGAATTTGTAGTGAATAATTCAGTCTAATGCTGTTTAAGCCTCTGAACACAACTTAACAAGAGCTGGCTCAATGAAGGTTTGAGCAAAAGATGGTTGCACCAGGAATTGTGTCACTGAGACAGGCTAACACTACCAGCATTCCTGTAAGGCTGTGCAAGATGCAATGTGCACCCCGGTGGATGTTCATGCCAGTGATCAGATCAGTCACTTGGTTAGTCAGAGTCATACAAATTGACTCAGTTGAAAACAGAAGAAGGATTTATGTATGCAGAGGCAGAGGGTTTCAGGCTGTCTATCCACAGGAAAGGCCATCATTCAGCTCCACACCTGCTCTTCGGTGCAATACTTTTCACCCAAGATGTCTTGACCATGGTAGGAAGTGCAGGAGGCACATGCAATGTCCTTTATGCCAGGGAAGGTAAGAGTTTGGGGGAGCACAGGGACAGAAGCTGTAACCAGGAGCACGTGCCCTTTGATAACAATAAGTTTTATCAAGTGTTTGTTGTTAATTATTAATATTTAAATATTATTTAACACCTTTAACAGTAACATTTCTGTAGGTATAGAAGTAGGTCACAGTTAAGATATGAAAGCCTTTGATAAAATTTTGCTTTTATCACACACATACCAGCACAAGGTATGGCTGTGTAGGATTGTCAATATGAGATACATCACTATAAAGGTTTCACTTAAAAAAAAAAAAAAAAGTCAGTTGATTGTTGTTGGAGTAATAAGGGGGTTTAACCTTGTAGTGCCTTAATGCATTGGTCTGAAGTGTTTGCAAACAATTTAAAGGAAGTTTTACTACTGTGTAACCTAAAAGACGTATGCAAGGTCAGGCTATGTTTTTCAGTGTATTTGTACCATCAATGTCTGGGTTTCCAGCAGCTTTGGAGATATTACAACGCTTCAAAACTGCGGATGTGATGTTCACCAGCAGACTAAGTTGTTTAAAATACATGAAGCAGCTAAGTGGTCGTTATAGCACAACACCACTTACAACATTAATGAATTAGGAAGCTCACTTGCTTTCAGAAATATTGCTGTTTCTCCCATGGGAGCAGTCAGGTTTGTACACAATAACTTCTACATGAATTAGCAAAGAATTTCAAGACTGTATTTATCTGATCTAGCTTTGGTTTACATTCTACATCAGCTTCATGTGATGTGGGAGAAATCACAAATACTGAGGCAAAGAGAAAGAACAAGGACTGGAGAGAAATTCCTCCTGCTTCAGGCAACTATCTCACATAATCCCATTTCTCCATCCAAGCAGCTGGATTATAGAATCCATTTTGCTTTGTTTTTTAATCAGTCATGTTTCAGCTCTGAATGCCCCATGAACGTCCATCAGGGAATTGACAATACAACAGGTAAGTGATTATTAAAGGATGCTTGTATGTGGAAATAAAAGACCAACCTTAGCTGCAGTAGAGACATAATGCCAATGGGACTTGAGAAATCCACAACCAACCCCAGCAAAAGTCATCCTGTGATTTTTAGTCATTTACACCTGTTTAAATAAGATATAAAAACCTCCTGCTTTTCCTTGATGACGATTTACATCTGCTTTTCAAAGGTATAAATGATTTCACAAGGCTTGCAGCATTGAATATTCATGGCCTATATACTTCTTATTAACTATTATAATATACAAAAAATATTTTACTAATTTGACAGACTTTATTAGTACTGAGGTTGATTGCCTTCTTCTGACACATTTTCACTGCCTACATCTGTGTCATAACACTATTTGCTTCATTAGTTTTTTAAGTGGAACAGCTAAAACTCAGGTTATTGAAATAATAACATGTCTATGACTGTGCTTCTGCACCACACTATCTGCTTGCAATTCAGCTGATGAATCACCTATATTTCAAGCAAAGCTGGCCTTGCATTTGGAGGAATGCCAGGAAAACAGGTCAGTGTTATCAGCTGTAGGCACTGCTACCCCTTTTCATTTCCCTTGCCATCTTCCAAAAATAGTTCTTTCCTGCAAGAAGGTATTGTTAAGATGACAGCAGCTGAAATATTCTTTTCTCTTTATTGGGAAGTTTTATTTCTTATTGCACCAATTTTTCAAAGTTTGATTTGTGGTTTTAGCAAAATGCAAGATTTGGCTAGAAGTTCTGGTCTTTAGGCCATTACTCAGAGGCACACATTGGTGCCGACTGAATGATTAAGTAGGAAAAAGATTAGTTGTTTGTGCTGAAAAATCACCAGGAATGCCAGACACACACCAGCACCTACTGATCAAAGGACAAAACTGAAACATGGGTTTCCTGCTGTGAAAATGTGCCTGTCCCAGTGGAACATCTCTATCTTGCAGCCCATGTCCAAAAAATGTCAGCGGATGTGTCTGAAGTGCTGACATGATGGTCTGCGTGATACTGGCCCACTGCAGCAAATGATGAGAGGACAAGAAGAGCACTGCTGCCCCAAGCAGCTAACAACCCAATTAAGGCCAGTAACAGAAAGCAGACATACAGAGAGCATAAGGAAACGATGAAACAACATGGGCACAACATTGCTTTTTTATTTGTTAAGGTTGTGCTTGATCAGGAATTACAGGATGTAACAGCCGAGATTGAGCACGCTGCCCCAGGAGGCTCCTTCCTGTCCCCTGTTCCCGTGTAAGATGAAGGTGAGTCATGGGCAGCACAGCAGCTGCCCAGCTATGTCTATGGCTGTTACAGAAGGGATAACTCTGACACTATGGATGAGTGCATGAGTCAGCCAGAGCATGTCCTTTCACTTTCTGTCCTAAATGCGCCTCTGTGCACAGCTCACTGCCTAACTCAGACACACTCATGTGGTATCATGCTCCTTCACCACTGATGATAAAATGCTTTTTAGCACTCCCGACTTCCCCTTACTGACTTCCCTGTTACTGCCCATCTTCCACCAGTGAATTCTTCTCTCCTTTTTGTCCCTCACTGTCTTCCCTGTTTAACCTAAGAAGGATGCTAGGAACATTTCCTGACCTTTTGTGCTTTCAGTAATATGAGAGTACTGAAGAAAAACAGCTGGAGGAAAACCCAGATGCAATAGCCTCAAAAAGCTGCCTCCCAATGGTCCATATGGCTTGTTCTGCACAGCTCCTAGATGTGCACAGCATCAGCGCTGCTCTGGTCTTTTCACCCCAGGCTCCAGTCCTGGGACAGTGTCTGGCAGGAGAGCAAAACACAGTTGAGGGGGACAAGTTCCCCAATTCATACACCAAATCACCATGGATGCAGCTCTGGTTTGGACACCACGAGCCAATCCTGGAGTGACTTCTCTCTCAAGAGCATGGGTGCAAATTGGTCTGTGACAACTTGCCAACTGGACAGAGCTTACTCTCCGATGCAAGTCACAGGGGTGGTATGGACAACGCTGAAATGCCACTAGCCAGAATGTCAATGGTCTTGTCCCAGGTTATGCTGCATCTTGCATGGGCAGCCCCAAGCTGGTTTTGTATGACCTCACAGTGGCACAGTCTGGAAGTGTCCCAGAAGAGCTGCACAGAACTTGCTGTGACCTCCTGCCTGTCTGTTTGTCCCCAGCTCCAAGCAGCTGAAACACAACTATGCATTGCTATGGCTACACCAGGTTTGATACTCAGCTCAGGCACAGCTAAAAGAGCACCTTCAGATCACAGGATAAACCCAGCACAAGCAGCCCATCAGCAGCGGCCACTCCCTGTGCAGCTATTCCCCTGCACACTCCTTCCTCCCCCTTCCACTTGCTGCAGACAAAATCACTGAGTACAGTGCACACGGGCAAGAAACATAATTACACACACACACACACTATCTTGAGCCCTTCATAATTACATTTTAAATTGGTTTACTCAGAATCCTTTCAGCTAATCATTTTCACCCAACTCTAATCAACTCTAAGCACTAAAATAAATACAACAACATCTTTACCTGATGTTGCCTGTCTCTTCTGCTTTAAGCCCCCATACTCCAGCTTGCTGGGCATTTGGAATTTGAATATGGCCAATTTTAGGTTCAACTTTCATTATGAGCAAGCACCAGACTTTCACTGTATGCCACCAAAATGCACTGGCAAAATTCACACGTGCAAACCAGTGGCAGCTTCCATCTCTGTGGAATCCCACAAACATTTTCTTCAGTTTCAGTTCCTGTGCCTCTGGATATCTCATAAATGTATGGCTGAAACAGAATGCAAAAACTCAATGCAAATGGATGCCTGATTCTCATTCCGAATCAGTAATTAGCTTACTTTCCCTTAAAACTGAGCCTGAACTGAAGGTGGCTAAGCTCAGTCTGCATTAAGGGAAAGAGTTCACAGTTTCTTACTTGCTATGTGAACGTTCTTACACACAACTGTAAAATCTGCATTTTCATGAGCAAGTCAGCATTACTTCGAGTTGTCTCTGGCCTATACTTGCCTGCAGCTTGCATTCACAGTTTAGGAAAGGAGGCTTGAAAATCCAACCCCAAGTATCTTTGATTCACCAGAGCTATGTAATTCCCATATCCTTTTAGCTGCCCTTCATGACATGACCAGTTTGTCTCTCCTTTACCTTTCTGGATGAGTCCTGCATTGGCTGGAGCCAGGCTGTGTTGTAAAATCTTCAGGGCTGTCAAGGAGAAGGGCAGTCATTTCCCCTCCATTCACATGCACCGTTAATAACTCTCAGCAGCGCAGCAGTGTGAATCCAGCTCTCGGCAAAGCTTTAATAGCAAAGCTGAAGGTGTGAAGCTTCATTACTTTTAAAATATACTACACATTTCTGCATATTCTCTGGTATACATAATGCTCCATCTTACAGCACAGACTGCTTTCCAGCCACCGAGCTTAGTACTTTATTCAAACTAAGGAATTAAGTTTCCTAGAACTCTGTAACATTGGCTACTATTTTTAGCTGCTCTTTGTAGGCAGTGAGGGAGAAACCAAGAGGTTAACTGCTTCACTGGAGGGCTTGGCATGGGCACCATCATCTACCCCCACATGGCTGTCCAGGACAAAACCCAGCAGGGGTGTCCTGGTCCTTAATGCCAGTTTCTGAGTTTTCACTGGTCTCAGGGAGGTGGGACAAGAGGTGGATTATTGTGCTCCAGAGACAGAAAAACATGTCAGCATTTTAATCACTGGACAGAAAAACAAGTAAAGAGGAAATTAAGTTTCCAAAAGACTTTTTCTGTCCACAGCATGAGACACCTCACCTACTACCAGCTGGCTCACAGGGATCATTTGCCCTTGGGCTTTGCCACATGTCTTCCTCAAGCAGCTGTGACCACATCACACTCCCCTCAGCACTGACTCTCACTCCCTGCCTCTCTAAAGGACCTGAGCAAGCTATTTGCCCTCAGTCAACTCTTGTTTATGGGTTCTGATACAAAAGACAAGTGTTCATAAGGCATACTGTATCTAGGAAAATGTCATGCTTCATACATTCAGTTATCAACCACTATGCCAAGTGCTTTATGTTATCTACAAAAAGCAGACTTCAGAGGGAAATGAACTACGGCAAATCAAAGTCTATTACTGGGAAAGAGACGAGAGTTTTAAGCCAGGCTTGCAGCATTCTTCCAGCTGCATAACTTTCTAAATAACTTTACCCAGCTGAAAAGTCAATAAATGGTCACCCAGTTGCAAACAAAAATAAAAAACTCACCTGCTGTTACCTAGAAGGGTTTTTCTAAGCCCCTTGGGGCAAAATATTCCACATGCAACTGCAGCGGACAGCAGCACACTAGTTCAGAGACAGCAACAAGAAGGGTGAAAACCAACTCATACTCCCCCCAGAAGCAGGCAGGAAGCAATGAGAAAGTCCCTCTGATCTCACCCTGTGTCTCCAGATGCCACTGCCACCCACCTCCAATCTCAAAGCACTTAGGCTTACCCTCCCAGCCACACACCCAGGGCTGAGCACTGCTGTGAGTGACTGCTCAGCAGGATAGAGAGGTAATATGCACAGTTTCAGCTCTGATTCATTACAAGGAATTCATTACTCCCCACCGTCCCTTTATTTCCCATCTTGCCTTATCTATACAAACCGCAGCACCACCTGGACTGAAGTGTGAGGGTTTTGCCTCTGTACTCAGTAGCTGCTCCCAACATGCAGAAACACTCTGCAGACCGTTCTGCATCAGGTTTGAGCCCCATCCACCAGTTACCTTTGTCCATAGTCACCACCGAAAAAATAACCCAGATACTATAGTGCAAACCAATTTATTCCTGCTTCACAGGAATTAAATGAGTGGGATTTTTTTTTTTTCTAATCTTGATGCTAAAAGACTGAAAGCCACTGAATAAGACATGGTTTTGAAACATGCCAGCTCTTCTAGATTTGAAGGAAAGGGATGTGAAATTCAGAAATTACAACTCAGTCCAAGCTTTATAGATGCTTGTTTGTATTGAGTAGAGACAAAAACAGGAGTCCAGATTCATTAAAACTTCAGTGGTTTGGACTTCAGAGTTGCATCTAGATTTGACAGTGTGGGTGTACATATATCAGCGGTGAGGAAATTACAATAGGAAATTAAAGGCACCAACACACAAATCTGCAGCCAGTCAGAACAATAAAGAGGAACTGTTTAAATGTATCAGGAACAAACAAAATCCTAACAATGGGATAGCTCCACAGTTAGATAGGAATCTCAACATTGTCAATCATGATTCATAAAAGCAAAAGTATTCAATAAATATTTCAGGTTTGTGTTTGGAAAGTAGCAGGATGATGTATTCTTATCTCACAGTGATAAGGAAACACTTTCTATTCCATCAGTTACTTCAGGGAAAGTTAAACAGCAGCTATCAAAGCTGACCATTTTTCAATCAGCAGCACTCAGTAAGTTGCACCCCAGCATATTAAAGAAATGGCTAAAGAGTTCTCAAAAATGTTTGTGTTGATTTTCTGTATCTCCTAAACCACTGGAGAACTTCCAGTAGGCTGGCAAAAAGCTCATAAGGCATCACTGTTTAGAGAGGGCACGAGAAGTATCCTGGAGAATCACAGGCTGGTTAGCCTAACATTGATTATGGAAACAAGTGGATTCGTGGGGAAGGTTTAACAGGGTAGCAGTCTGCATTGTTGGGTTTTTTTCACAACTAGCACGGCCCAGTGCAGTTCCTGGCCTGGAGATGACATGGATCAGCAAGTCCACTCTGTCCCCATGCCTAATGTCTCATTTGCATTGCAATTTAATCCCACTCAGACAGGCTCATGCGGGTCAGAGTTGAACAAGGCTTAAAAGATGGCAGCGTAATTAATAATCATCAGCGTGGTTTTGTGGAAGGGTCTTGTCAAATGAGTTTGGTAGTGCTTTTAAATAAAATTACAAGTTTACCTGATAAAGGTAGTTGTGTCTGTTGTGGGTTTCAGCGTCTGTAAGGCACTAACACAGTTACACACAGCAGTATGATTAAAATAGTTACCACTATCCAGAATCAATGTACCTCATATTAAGTCAGTTAAAAGCTGGTGAGACAGTAGTGCTCAAAAAGACAATCCTAACTGTATCATCCCCATCTTCAGAAGATGTCTAATGGGATCCCACAGAAACCTGTTCTTAGCCCAGCACTGCTCACTATCCTTAGCAATTACCTGGAGAAAATGAAAAAATGTTGCTATTGAAAGTTAGATCTGATTAAAAAAATGATGGGGTGGTAAATAATGGAGAGATGAATAGTTATACTGGCAGATCTGGATTGCTGGTACAAGTGGATTCACTAGAACATGAGTTTTAGTAAGCCAAATACATCAATGCCTTAAAATCTGTAACTCCCTCAATACACAGCAGGAGCCCCCTCAGCAGGCACAGAAAAATCTAACAAGTAATTTCCATTTTAGCATTCTGTGGTACTCAGCTGGACCAGATTTTTCCTAGATATGTCTACCAAAGTGACCAAGGGCAGAAGCCGGAAACAATGCTGAATGTTGAACGCAGAGTATTCACGCATGCTGGCTCTAGGATAGTGAGACAAACCTCTCCAGGCCTCCTCAATATATTGCTGAGATTGACAGGCTCCTCCAAAAGGTGTGTCAGAACAAGAACACAACCCTCACCCCCGGCTATCATCATTAGATTTCAGAATGAATGCAGAATGGGTAAGCAGATGGAAGCAATCTATCCTACCATTTGGATGGCAGGAAGACTTCTCTGCTTTGCTTCTCATTTGAGTAACTGCTCATTCAGCTTAGCAGTGAGCTCCACTGTATGAGCACAATTTCTTCTTCCCCTTGATTTTCCATGTGGTCTGCCTCAGTCTTTGGCCTGAGCACTCCTGCTTCCAAGCATGCAGTTAGCCTGCATGGTTGCACAGGATGTGGTCATGACCTTATCCACGTTCTTATCCGTGACCTCCCTATGCTTAATCACAGAGGATGCAGCTACTGATGGTATGCATCAGGACTTAGCATACAAGAAGTACTTCCACACTGCCCCATGGCCTAGTATATTGCCCTACTACATGCTGACTCATAAACCTCATAAAGGTTTTAAGTTATTTCTTTTTTCTTAAAATAAACAAACAAATAAATAAGGAAATTCTTGGGGCATGGCTTTGAGCTCTTCTCCTTACACTGTTTCAAAGCCATTTTTGGGGGACAGGCTGGAGCCCCAGAGTCTGGGGAGACGATTTCTAACACACTGAACACTCACCTCATTTGAGGCTGACTGGGGCACTCCCAGGAAGGGAGCTCCCACCCAGGGGAAGTCAGAGCAGAGAGAAAACCCTCACTTAAGAGCCCTGAATTCCAAATACTTGCTTCCTCCAGAGTGGGTGCTTTCCAAAATATCTCCGACAATAAATCTAAAACCTGACCTGACAGGAGCAATGTGAGCAAGGGACACATCTACTGACAACTGACCCGTCGCAGTTTCTGCACCCTGCTTGCAGCAATGGGGATGACTCCAAACTGAGCTCAGCATGCAAACTACGCTTCAGTGCCACCAGTGCAAGCTGTGACCACAGCTTGGAGAAGTAGCAATTTTACAAAAGGCTTAGGCAAAGGAATTATCACCCTGTAAAATATCAAATTCTGAATCCAGAACAGGGACTTGTGCCTCAGCTGCTTTAACATCTCTGTGGGACAACTCAGCAAAAGAGGGAAGAAGGATACCAAACACTGGGATCCTTGTGCTGAGGCAATGACTTAGAATTGTTACTAGAAACAATTTTGTGCTTGTCAAGCCTCAACTGTAACACTGCAACAATGCAAGAACTGAAATAAAATTAATGCCATGTCATAAACAGGAGGCATATTTCTTAGTGTAACACTCTTTAATTGCCATGACTCTATATACAAAGAAATCCTGTATATAAAACTGCAGAGCAGCCTTTGCAAAGCCTACATCCAAAAAATAAAGCAGTGAAAGGCTCAGAAAGCTCACCATTGCCTGTATGCATGGCAGAGCTGACTGAAAGACCAGTAGCAGCTGGCAGGAAATGGGTAAGAAAGCTGACCACAGATAAACTGTAGGATGCTAAAGAGTAGCAGAAGATATACTCTGGGAGAGGAAGCCAAGCTGTCAGGTCACACTGTAGTCTAGTGCATAGAGTACATACAGTCCGCTATTGAAGTATGTGGCCACCAGATAATGGTCAGGGGACACAGCTGTCAGGCGACAATGAAGTAACTCCAAGGAGCCCGAAGCAGAGTGTGGTACAGCTGCGGATGTTTCTGTTAAGCAGGATAAAGCCTGCCTGTCTCAAGGGTACCGTAGCAAATTCAGTGTCATGTGAGCAGCACTAAATAATTAGGTTCATGATGCTTACTTAAATCAGAATTGATTGAAACAGGATACCAGCAAAAGCTCCTCAGAGCCAGGCCTGATCTGTGCATACATGGAAGCACACAAATACTTACTGCATAGACCAAATAAAACAACATTCAGGTTCCACAGTCATTTTGCAGGTAATGCAGCCAGCAGCATCAGGGTTGTTTTTTTTTTTTCTCTGCACCACAGAACTGGGTATTCGTCAGCTGTGCAGAGGTGGTGGGGGATTTACCACCACTTCAGTGGGAGCAGGACAGGGCCTCAGGTATCATTTAACATTGGCAGGCTGTGCCCAGGCTGGATGCTAACGTGTACGCTGTGGAGATATTGAGCTTTCCTCATTATATGAAGAAGATAATTATGGGTCATTAACCTGCTGGGTGGCAAACGGTGCGGCGTGCTAAGTGGATCCAGGAGAAATGTGATGACAGAGTAGAGCACGCTTTGCCGGTTTTGCCAAATGGTCAGAAAGCGACTGCAGGATCATACAGGGATCAAAGAGCAGGCATTTAAAATACACTAAGTAATGGCTTATAAACATTGATTCTTAGTCATGCAGCTCTCCGAGAGGGTATTTCAGATGATCCACTGGCTGAAACTTTATTTTGGGCTCAGGACACTCCTAACTTGGAGGAAAAGAGCCTCATCCAGATCCACAGATGTGTTTAACAACATTTGCTCAAAGAGAGAAGGCAGGGACCCTGACGAGCAACACTGGCCTTTAGACCACTCAAGGAGATGCTTTCAATCACCCCCAGTGCCTGAAGGAAAAATTAACTATGCTCCAGCTGTGCAGACATTTCGGCACGAGGGAGAGCCGCTGCCTCAGCAGCATGGCAGCAGCTAACGGCAAGGGGAGGCCTATGAGCCTGCCGGGCAGCCAAGGGCAGAAAATGCCCTTCAGCCTTCAAGCAAAACCATGAAGGGTGAGCTGCTGCATGGTGATGAGCAGCTTTTCTCTCCTCACTCTGCAGAACGAGAGGACTCAATGCACTAACGTGACGTTTGCTGTGGTGTTGGGGTTTTTTAAAAAATTCCAAGCATCTTCTAACTAATGGAAACAACAAGGCTTTGCACCTGGGAAGGCCGTTGTGCATTTCACTCTGATAGGCAGGATATCAGGGTTAGCTAAATATGAGTTCAGCTGTGGGACTGACTCACCGCTTGTTCCTGGAACTGTCTGAAGGAGGGGAGGATGCTGTGGGCAGGCTCTAACTGTATCATCTGGGTTAGGGCCGGTAGCAGATGGTCCTAAAAACATACTTCCATGTGGGTTTAAAATAGCACAGCACCCACAATCAGCTGAATGGGGAAATGTGAAAAAGGCTTGTCACACAAGGAATGCTGCTGTGAAGATCTGCAGTCAGGAGGGGATCCAAAGCTTCATCAGCCCTCGCAGCATGGAAGTGCCTGAGGCCCAACTGTCCTTGCTCACAGCACCTCACACTACTGCCCCATCCTATCAGCTCTGTCAGGGGGATTCTGGCCTTTCCATCATATTTCATGCAAAAGAATAATCTTCTTTTCTCCCACCATAAAACAAAATGAGCAAACTTTCTCCTAAAGCAGCTTTCCTAGTTAAGCGGCACTCCCTGTCCACTGTGGTGCAAAACCTTGAGCCTGAAAAACTACATTTGAAAAAAAAAAAACAACCTTCTCCTTCATGAGTCAACCTGCTGTACATATCGGTCAGCAGCAACGACAGCCCTAAATAGCCCAAGTCTATGGTTACATCCTGCTGGCTGCTCTGATGCCACACACAGAGTGAAAGAGGTGGTGACAGGGGAGGAATGACAATTGGCTCCAAGGCTCCGAGAGGCCGGCTCTCCTGAGGAGCCAGCTGAACTGCCTGGGGGACAGCAGGGAGCACCCCCAAAGAATACCAGAAAGATCCCCTGAGAGCGAGCCCTATGGCGAGTTTTCACACTGTGCAGCAGCCCAAGCAGAGGGGCTCTCTGGACATGATGGAGGCACAGCACTGCAGGCAACACAGCCCTTCCCAGCACACATCCTATCCTAGCACCCTGCCAGCTGACGTCTTCTGCTTGAAGAAAGCCAGGGAGAGTTGCCTCTCAAGGCTTAGGTTAACCCCCAAAACTCCCACAAGCAAGGGAGGACACTGAAGTGAAAACCAAGGAATTGCATTGCTGTTTGTGTGCCTGGCTTCCTTGGGCTGATGGGTACAGAGATATGGGGAAGAAAAAAACACCCTGCCATACCCCCAGCCTTCTCCTCATCCTCCCTGCTGCAAGAGGTATTACTGGAAAAAAGACTGATTCCTCCTCAGGCCCCATATTTGTGCCTCAGTGGATGTGCAAACACACCAGCAAGGGTTTCTTGCTCCTTCCCCTCTCCTCCACCTCCTGCCCTTTCGCCTTGCAAGCACCAAGAGTCATCTGGGCTGTAACCTTTAGAGGAAGAGAAATATCACAGGCACATCTGTTTTCACAGCTAATTGGCCACAGTTTTTGAAATGGGCAGAAGTGACTTAGATGAACAAAAAGAGAACCCTGAGAAGCTGTGGCCCCTGTGGGGACCTGGCTCTAGCTCCAAGAGCAATTCAAATGTCCCACTGATGCCAGACAGATGCATTGAGGTTAGCTTGAGATCACACCGGCTGCTGGTGCAGACGGGTCCAGCTCCATTTGCTCTGCTGGAATCTTGTACAACTATGCAGCAGTGAATTTGGCCCTCCATTTAAAGCACATTTTGAAAGCAAAGATTTTCCTAGGCATTACCCCAGTCTTAAAAAGCAAACACATGGTATCTACATCTTGCATTTTGTTTTCAACATCTCCTGTAAACTGTTTTTAGCACTGCAAGAAATCATTTCAGAACACATTTTAAAACACTATTTTTTGCATTTGGCTTGACCGGGTTTTTATCACTATAAAACTATTGGTATAGCACTGGCTTGTTATGCACTTACTGCCAATGCAATAAAGGCTACTACAACAAGGGATGTTTTAGATGAAGATTATTTATTACTCTGCCAGTGGTTGCAGAGAAAGTGCTCATTTGGGCAGAGTAGGATGAGGGAAGGAAAGACTGTTCTGGTGTTCACTGAAGCCTTCACTCATTACCTTTTCCAGAAAGCATTAAGCTTCCTGCCTGCACTCAGAGTACATATCCCACAATTTTATCAGGAGATGGTCTCCAAAATCTAGACTTAGAGATTTTAAGAGATGGGGAAGCTATTAGTTCACATAGGGTTGCCCTTTCCACCCATGCTTTCACATTTTGGTTCTAGTCAGCAGCAGCAAAGGAGCTTCCCTCTGCATTCACCACCTACTAGACCTCACCAAACAGGCCCAGTAGTACAAGTATGGTCGCTATTCTCCTGTTCAAACTGCAGTTTCTTAAATTGGGCAGAGCACCTTCTAGATGCAGAGGAAGGCACAAAGGTGCGGTCTTAAAAAATCTGAATAGCACTTCTGTTTCTGCCTTCAAGTACACAGAGAGGAAATTCTCCAACATCTCTTAAAATAATCTCTTTCCTTGTTGCTTAGGCAAACTATATGCCCCTTTAACTGGAAATTATCACCTCCTCAAGACTGGACTTATTTTTACTGCCTCTCTCATCTATCCCCAAGAATTCTACATACAGTAGTGAAATAACAAGCCTAACATATGCCACAGTCTGAGTACATAATATTTTGCAATAAATGTAAATTATATCTATATAAACAAAAGAGCATGACTGTGAGAAAGAGACCCTACCTACTTCCCATTCATGTTATGCAAACACCTTTCACATGTCTTTGCTCACTGAATGCAAACAGTGAGTATGCGTACAGCCATGCCCACAAAGCACACATTCCTCATTAAAATCCATGCAATAAATTTGTATCTGATTGACTTTTAAATCTTTCACCTTCCCACAACTCCCATCTTCCCCAGGTCTAGTGATCCAAACCCTGTTCACTTCTTCAGGCAGCCTGTCACACACAGTCAGGGTCTTTTGTCTCCATTAGCAGAGAGCATTCTCCCATCCCTGCAGATGTCACTGGCTTGAACCCCAGAACTGGTCACGTTCAGTCTCACACCATCATCAACAAGGTGAAGAGGTGATACCCAGAGTTTCTTATAGCACAAAGGGAACAGACTGCTTTCCAACACGGTGCTATTTTGTTGGAAAATCAAGGCACACAAGGACATTAACATGCTTCACTTTCACACAGGGGAAAGTTTTTTCTCAGGTTATATTTAGAAAGATTTACTGGTTTTAATTTTGGTAGTTGGATCCTAAAAAAGGAAGCATGGCACATGGCCTCTTAAAAAGTTGCAAAACCCACTCTCAATAAAATTTAATATGCCCAGCCTTGGCTTTTCTTTAATGTGCATTGTGTGGAGTGCAGTGGTATAACTCTTTTAGCATTAATCATTTTGGCACACTCCTGAGTAATGCAACTACTTCTCACCTCTGCAGATAGGACATTTATTCTATAGTGCCACTTATTTTGTCTGTGCTATGTGCACATGTCCATACCCAAAAACACCTGTATCACGGGCAGCTTTTCCTGGCTCTCTGACATCACTGCCCAGTGTAGGAGTCACTAAATGCACAGAGATCAAGAGAACTGTGCTGACACAGCTCATTCAACAGAGAAAACTGTCCCAACAAACCAGGAGCTCTGATGAGTACAAGAGCAGAGACTGCTGCATGTTTGTGTGTATGTCTAGGTAAATTTCCTATGCACAAATTCCTGATGGAACAAGGGTGATCAAATCTTCTGCTGCACTGAACTGATGGACTTATGTATAACGTGACAGACCTGTAACAGGTTACACCAGCTGAATGGTTGGCTCACATGCTCTGAAAAGCTGCTCCAGGAAAGAATTTTGCTGCCACATAGAATCATAGAATTGTCAGGGTTGGAAGGGACCTTAAAGATCATCTAGTTCCAACCCCCCTGCCAATGGCAGGG
>JANIJG010005793.1:0-18299 GCA_024611175.1 Megaceryle torquata
CTTTCTCTCTCTTTTTTTCCTTTTTTTTTTTTTTGGGGGGGGGTGGGGGGGGGTGGGTTTTTTTTTTTTCTCCACACAGTAGGAAATTAATTTCATTGACATGTTGGGTTTTTATGATTGTGGTGTTCATGTCTTAAACATGGAACATTTCTCTCTGCTAATATTCCTATTCAATCAACTCAGCTCTTTTTTTTCTTAAAAAAACCCCAGTAAGCTGTTCTAAAGCCTGACTCTTACTTACTTGAAACTATGTTTTGCTATGAATCTAGTTGACAGTTTCCCTTCTGTTTCCTTGTTGACCACTTAAGTAAATCTTGACATTCTTTTATAAATCAATCAAACAAACAAACAAACAACCTTGTATCTTGAATTTGGAGAAAAGAGGGCAGTTTTTACCCTTGCAATTTGCATCTATGCTTACAGTGTGCTAAAAGGTTGGGGCAGATTTGTAGAGCTGTCTGTAAAGTTCAGTATGAAACAGTGTTAAATTTGCACAGTTTTTCACAGATCTATAAAGATTCATTGACTGGAAAGGAGTTGCAGAGATGAAGGACTTACTTTTTCTGTGGAAATCCAGATGCAAGACAGGGTTATGAATGTAAAATGAGAACTGTTTTTTAATATCATACAGTGTGATAAAAATACAGCTACGAGATGAACTTGCACGTACACTTGTGTGCTAAGAGAAGGATACGACCAATTTGCAAAGCTGAAGGGCTAAGTGAACAAGCCAAGGAAGCAAGTTTTGTGACTTGATGACAATGGGAAAGTGTGTGTACTGATCTGTTCAGAACGGTTATCTCTTAAGCTGTAAATTTGTTGTTTGTTGTTTTGTTTTTTCTTTTTTTTTGCTTTTGTGAAGCACCAGATCTATTTAGACTTAATCCTATGCCCACCTCCCAAAAAACTCTATGCTGTATGTCTTGCATAGAAATAAACAAGCTGGCACAAAACAGGACATCAGTGGCCTGATAATCAAACAGGTTTGACCCTCGTGTCCTTACAAACTTTTATAAAAGTGTGATGCACATGTACTTAGGAGTCACTGTTATGGATTTTAATAGCATCTATGTAGCTTCCCTCAATGGCCTCTTGTGACGGAGTGAGCTGCACTATCGTTCGTTTGGAAAGTGTGATTCTTGCTGTGTTTACCACACTTGTGAACTTTTATTTAAACTCCTTTGTCGCCTGTGTTGGTTTTTTTCTTATTTTTAATAAGGGTGACTGAGGTTGCAGAGAAATTAATGTGTGCTGAGTCTGCATAGCAACTTAAGTAGGGTTGCCACAATACACCCTCCCCCCCGCCTCCTCGAGAAGACTTTACATAAAGTCAGGGTTCGACCGTTTTGTTGCCTTATTGGCTACCGTCAAACTCGTTACAGCGATGCTGTCAAACTGCTCAGTTACTAATAATAAAAGTCTTGCAGGAAATAATTTTACTAAGAGTCGAGTAGTTAAGTGAGAAGCAGGGTAATAAAAATGACTTACACGTGATTTGAAAAACAAATACCGCAATCTTCCGGCTGGAATGATCAAACTTATTCCTTTAGAGCCGTCTAAAACCCGACATCAGGAATCCCGGTCCTTCTAAAGATTTCCGTAGCATTAAACATAATATCCTCAAGCAACATTAAACACTCTTACTTAACTCTGCTATAATGCTGTGCTTGGGAGCGATGCATCTCTTCGGGCCAGCAAACTGATAATTGACCCATCGAGTCTAGTTATTGTGGCAACCCTATGCACATAACAACAACTAAATTGAGTTTGGTTTAGTTCGGAGTATGGATCTGACGCTTAGGCGCCAACTCACCTACCGACTCTTAACTCCCTCTCCCATCTTTCAACAGGATACCTGCTCACTATGTCTATCCACAGGCTTTCGTGCAGCCCGGAGTGGTAATTCCCCACGTTCAGCCCGCAGCAGCCGCTGCTTCCACTACGCCCTACATCGATTACACCGGAGCTGCGTACGCCCAGTACTCGGCCGCCGCCGCCGCCGCCGCAGCCTACGAGCAGTACCCGTACGCGGCCTCGCCGGCTGCCGCTGCCGGGTACGTGGCGGCAGGGGGCTACGGCTACGCGGTGCAGCAGCCCATCGCCGCAGCGGCACCGGGGACGGCCGCCGCGGCTGCTGCCGCTTTTGGCCAGTACCAGCCCCAACAGCTGCAGACAGACCGTATGCAATAGCAGGTGGACTCCCGAAGGAAGCTCTTTCTTTCTCTTCCTCTTTTCAGCCTTCCAGTATAAGTAGTTAATCAGAGACAATCGATATTAACTAAGGAGCTTTAAGGAAAGCGATGCTATTGCGAAACTAAAGATTTTTATTCCACTGTCTTCATACAGTATGCATCCAAACCGTGTTGTTAGAGGGGAGGGGTAGTGTGGCATGTCTAGTTTCAAGTATCGAGCCAGAAGAAAATGGGGGAAAAAAAAAAAATATACTGTACTGTCATGAAAGAGTGGCAGGAGTAGCAATGGGACTTCAGATTTTCAAACAGACAAACCAACAAGAACCAAAAAAAAGCAAAGGTGTACTTTTTACAGTATCAGGGAAGCAAAACTGCCTTTTATAAGTAAGAAAATGGTATTTGAAAAGTTTGAGCCAGGGAAAAAAACTGAGTCAGCAATATGTAATCTGTCTCCATTTTACGAGGAAACAAGCTTAAAGCACTGATTGTCCTTTCTAGCTTTCAGAAGTTGTCTTCGTGAGATAGTACCTTCTCACTGTCTCACTAACGGGCATCGAACAACCCAAGGAAGATGGCCGGCTAGTAAGATGGCGGACAGGCACCAAAGTTATTTTCTTCTCTGTCCTCTGGATGAGTGGAACTATGGAGCAAGTGATGTGGAAGTAAGGGGTGCAACAGCTGTAGAGACAATAACACAGACAGTTCTGGACAGAATACATCACTCGTGCTCATGTGATGAGCTTGTCACATCCTAATCCCTCGCCCCATCCTGTTTCACTTTTGGGAAACTTTAACTGCTGGTGTCAGCTATTCTGATTCTAAAATAGGATCAGCCCTTTACTACAACAGCCTTCTCTTTCTATTTATTGCATCTATTCGTAACTTGTGAATAAAGGCAGGAACAAGCTTAATGAATTAAAACCTTTAAGAACTGTTTTAAGGGAATTTTCTTTTTCTGAAACCATTTGTACGATTGTAGTATCTATTTCAGGATTATATTTAAAATATTTATTAGCAAACATACAGTACACAAGGCAACTTTTGTTACCAAGACGGCAGTTCTTGAAGGGTTAATGGTATGTGATTTATACTGTGCCTTAATTGTTATGCTATTTAAAAAGAAATATTTATTTTGAAAGTTTTACTATGCTGCGCTCTAAAGAAAGCGACTTTAGATGTGACACTGTAAAATTATGTATTCATCTCATGGCATAAATTATTCAGTAGGCTTAGATGTAGCATATTAAATATTAACCTAATTAACTAAGGATGTTGACTTGGATTTATTTAAATTCAGTATGTGCACTGTATGAGGGTACTCTTAAATTAACACTTTTTTAGGTTTTTACATAAAATATTGCTAGTTCATTCTTTTTCCCTCTACTAGTTCTTCATGTAGACCTCTCAGATACATTAGGGCCGTTTTCTCACTCATCTGTACGTAGACTGACTATTTTTCCCTTTGCTAGAAAATGCTGCTTTACATTGTCCTGTGAAACTACGATACTTGCAATTTTTATTCTTGACCGAAATGGAATTTAATATTTTACACTGTATTGGATTTTTTTATACTTGAACAATTTCATACAAGGGAAGACAGGATAGCATTTTTATGGACTTTATCCAATGTCACTGGATTTATTTTAAGTATTCTGAATACTAGCCAGTGTTACGATGTAGACATGACTCTCCTGTGCATATTATTTATTCAGTATGTATATTGCTTTACAACATTTCAGATCTCTTAATCTATTCACTCGTATTAAAACAATAAAAAAAAATGTCGTCTCATCCCGTCTAGTGATGTTCTTGCTCAAATCGTCTTAGATCTTGTCTAGTTGAAACAAGGGGGGCAACCTTTTATGTCATTTTCCTGGTCTGTGGGCTGAAGAGCAGCATATGCGCTGACTTCAACTACACAGACTGATAGGAGCTGTACACACAGGGGAAACCCTACCGAGAGGATGGAGAAGATCCCTCCTGAGTTATCAGACTGGAAGGGACTTCAGGAGGTCCCAGTTGCTTATGGCTTTGTCCAGTTAGCTCTTAAAATCCTCCATGGGGAGACTGCACAACCCCTCTGGGTAATCTGTTCCACCACCTAATTATCCCCATAGTGGTTTGGGGTTCTTTTGTCTATGTAGCCAGAGCTTCCCCTGCTCATTTATAACCTTTGTCTCTCATTGTCTGGCAGAGAGCCCAGCCCTATCATCTCAGTAACCTCCTCTTAGGAACTGGGAAGTTGCTGTTCTCTTCCATGGGCTGAACAAACCCCAGTCCCTCAGCCTCTTCTCACAAGTCTCATGCTTCAACCTCCAGCTCTCCAATGGAGTTGGTCAAGTTTATCAACAGCTTCTATAAACTGGGAGACTCTAGACTGGACCCACTATGCCAGCTGTGGTCTAATGAGTGCTGAGTGAAAGAGAATAAACTATTCCCTTGGTCTGTCCCCTGTGCTCCTATTGACACCGTCTGATGTGCTTTCATTGCTGACGGAGTTTACCAGTGGCTCCTGTTGAGCGTGCCCAAAGCCTCCCATGTCCTTTTCAGCAGAGCTGCTACCAAGCCAGTCATGCCCTGGGGTATGCAGGGGCTTAGTCCATCTGAGATAAAGGACTCTCTTATTTGTCCTCGCTTAACTTCATGAGGTTCCTGTTGGCCTAGTCCTTCAGCAAGTGTAGATCCCCCCCCTGAATGGCAGGCCTGATCTCAAGCATATCAACCACACCCTCCATTTAGTATCATCAGTCTGAAGCCCTGATAGTACTGCATCCCGTCTCTTCCTCCAGGTCATTGATAAAGTTACCAGACAGGACAAACCCCTGAGGAACTCCACCATAACCAGCCTCCAGACAGAGCATGAGCCCTTCGGACCGATGGTGCAGTCAGGTTTCTTGCCTATCTAGACCTGACCATCTGAAATGGGATGCAAGGATTCTGTAGGAGACTACATGGAAAGCCTAGCTAAGCTCAAGGTAGATACTCTGCTTTTCCCTCACATCTCATCACAGGGGCAGTTAGGCTGGTCTGGCATGATCTACCCTTGTAAAACCATGCTGGCTATTCCAAATCACCACCTTCTCCTTCATGTGCCCAGAAGTCACTTCAAGATTGCTCAGTCCGTGTTTGTACTGTAGTTGCCTTGACTGTTCTTGCTCTTTCTGAAGATGGGTGCATCATCTGCCTTTCTCTAATCACAGAAGACCTCCCCCATCTCCATGATCTTTCAAAGACGATAGTGAGCAGCCTCACAATGACAACAGCCAAGCTCGCTTAATACCACTGGCTGCAGCCCATCTGATTCCATGGACTTAAGTGGATTGATTCAGGGACCTCTTGAGGAATCTCAACTCCCTTCCACGCTTGACAGTTTCTTTTGTCCTTGAACCCTTCCTATAAGTACAAAGTGGTGTTATTAAAAGCTTAAAAGCCAGGGCACCTTTTTGCATATAGTACTTGAGGTTGCTGCTCAGATCCAGTGATGATGGATTTGTAGTGTGAACATTTTGGGATCAGTCCAAGCAACTAATGACCAAAAGCAGTTGCTACCTGATGCCTGAAAGAAGCCCATGTGAAATGCATGACAGTCTTGGCAAGTTCTTTGAGGAATGGGGAGAATGTTCATAGAATCTTCCTATTGAAATTCATTACTGCAGCTGTCACGCTCATAGCGACTTCAGCAGAAGCGCAGCCTTGAGTGCAGAATGAGAGCTGTTCTTTCATCCAAAAAAGTGGCCTTTTTCATCAGCAAAAGAGGGTGGGAGTGAAATTGAAGTGACAGAAAAGACTTTTCCTGGTCTTGGGGTCAGACTTCATTTCACCACAGAGGTTTCTGAGACTTGGCTGTCCAGAAGCAGTACGCTCATTAACAGCTGGGCCCCTGCTGTGGTGTTCTCTTCATGGCAGCTGCTTAGAGCCCGGCTGCTGAGAAGCGTTGAACTGTCTTTTGCAGTCTGACCTTAAGATCTGCAACGTTGCAGGGTGCAATGTACCGTTCTTCCTGCTCAGAGGCATGTGCGCATCCAGCAGGGAGGGCGGTAGGAAGCACTTCGTAAATACCATTTTCTACTCTTATTTTCCAGTTTCCTGACCCTGGTCTTCCCCAGAGAGGGTCTGCCTACAAGACACGGTATCAAGTAGGAATTAAAACCAAAAGTCCCTCTGAGTGGAAGACAGAGGACGCTGATGGCTCAGGAAACTGTATGACATGGTGACATGCTATTTGATAAAGGCTGAAGAAAACATCTTTGCCCTACTTCTATAAGACAGTGTCTTTGGGACTTCCCCTGCCTCCATCTGCAGGTGACAGGCAGCCTGGGGTGGGGCATGAAGGGGGTCCTGGAGAGGGACTGTGTGGGAAGCCACAACAGGAACAGAATAAAAGTTTATGATTCAGTTTATAAAGGTCAATTACACGCTGGCTCTGTGATTTGACAGATTAAATAACCTCAGCAAAAACGGGCACGTGCAAGTTTCACGAGCAAACCTGGCTTGGGGCAGACAACATGAACATGCGCTCCAGTTTTAGCTGAAGAGACCTTTACACATAAAATACACCTCAGTAACACCTCGTGTGCATGAAACACCAATAGTTCCTATTACCAAAACCACGATAAAATAACTAAGGAATAGCACTGGGGAACCTGGGAATACTCAGCAAAAATGTTGTGTTTTACTTGAGATGGCAAGAAATGACACACAATGCAATTCCCAGTTGTGTTTCCAAAACCTTCAAAAGAGATTTTACACTGAGAAGTGATCAGTGCTGAGCTCCCTGCACAGGGTGGGAGAAGGTGAAACAAGGAATGAGTAGATGACAAAAGGTGCAATACCTCGAAAGGTTACATTGATGACCCGGCTGCCAGAATTGTACTTTTTCCTAATATCTGTATTTGTCTATTAACTAGTGAACATATTTTGCCATTACTTGAGTTCATTGTGTCTAATTTTTACAGGAAGGGCCTGTATTTGGATTAAAAGAATGATGCAACCATTCAAAGAACCTCTTGGTCTCATTCATCGGATGCCAAGCCATTTCAAACCAAGCAGTGCTCCAAACTTTCTGAGAAAAAGTATTCTATTCTGAGCCTGTGTTTCAGTTCCAAAGAGCCTGCACGTGATTGGAAGTGTCTTCAGTTACAATTTATTTTCCAGGTTTTTGGGACAAATAAGCAGATGAGCAGCGTATTCAGATTGCAAAGTACATAACTTATGTTTCCCCATCTGCTCAAACTTCAAACACTTTGGTTATTCTTCCTCAAACTAGCACTAAAACAGGCTCTGGCCAAAGTCTAACTGTAAAACTCTCTGCCCCTCAGGAAATTTGTTATTAAAAATTTATGAGCAGGTAAAAACTGAAGTTTATGATGGAATTCGGCCTTGTAACTATCACCAAAATACACAATGCTGTGAATGGGATACAGTGAGAATGCGATAATGCAAGGAAAGGAAAACCACTCAACCTTACACTACATTTCCTATTGTCACACAACACAGACTATCAGCTGGCAAGATGCAGGCTACAAGTCTACAGCCAGCTGATCTCTGTATATCCCTGAAAACAGCTGGGAAATTCTCATTTAAGCTCATTTACTACATTCATGCCACCATGTTATTGGGCATAAGGATCCCCAGGAACAGATCCCTGGTACTGTTATATACATTTAGCAAAACCAAGAAAACACCTGACAGCAGCACCAACTGAAGATTTTTAAGGACTTTGAAAACAGCATGGTTACGTGTGAACTTAAAACACACTTCCCACCATCGATGGTTGGGCTTCGGGGGCTCATCTGCAGGTTTTTTTTTTTCCTCCAAAGCCCAGTCTAATATTAGGAGGAAAAAAAGTTTAACATAGTATCAAGGAAAAAGGGCAAAACTTCAAGCTCGACTGCATTCGAACATGCAGATGTGCACATCAGACAGTTATCAGCTTTTCTCAAAATAAAGCAAATTAGCTCTGGAATGTTTCCCAGTTCCATGTGCCTACTTTGCTGACACAAGCCATGAATTTGGGCTAGCTTAACACTGTCATTATTTTTGACCTAGACTATCTGGGAATAGGGAGGAACCCACCAAAGTCTGTTTCATCACCAAGCATCTGAAAATCAAAGATGCTCTCCAAATTAATTGGTGGGAGGTCTCCAAGATCAGCACCCTCCTGTTATCTTTGGACCAGGCTTCACTGTGCCTGTTGCTTCTCCTCCCCTCTCTAGATGTGGCTAACATGGGTGATGAGCTTCCTACTTTTACACTGAGCAAGGGCTCTCACTTCCCACTTAAATCTTTAAAACTGTGTCAAATGTTTGTTACATTAAGGAAACATGACAGTCTTTCTGCTCTAACTTTATGAAACCTGGAAAACTCTTTAGGAAAGAGCTCTCCCTACCCACAGCTCACCTTCTGAAATCATTGATTCCATTTGAACCAGAGCAGAAGATGTCAGAAGTCCCAAACTGACAGAGGTAGCTGTGGGAAAGCTCAGTGAATCCATCATCTGTCATTCAGCTGTTAAGAGAGTTTTTTTTACTGGACTAGCAAAGGATGAGAATCTTTACCACACACTTCAACAGAACACTTCTGTCCAGCACTGCAGATAAGGGACTTTGCCAGCCTGTGAAAAACTTGTACTGGTTGTGTTGTCTGGGGCTCTTTTTCCCTAGATTTGCAGTGATGACAAAATACAAACTGAAGTTGAAAACAGTGCAGTAAACAAAACTCTCTCAGTGGTTCTTTAATAAGTAAAAAAACTATTACAAAAAAATTATAAATTGCTTAAAAATATCCCTGCACTTAGACAACACCAGAGTGAAATGATCTGATTTTTTCCTGACAAGAACTGCTACAGCTGAATGGTTTTCAACAGAAACACACGATGTATTTTCCAGCTGTTTCAAAGGGAGGACTGTTACTTGCTCAAGGCTGTGGATACGATGCTGTGGCCAAAAACTGGGATTCCCAAGCTATTTGTATTTGTTCAAACCACGGGAATTCATCTCTCAGTTTGTTCACTAGTAGTATTTCTGAATGAAGATATAAATCATGAAAGTCTAGAGACCAATCTTATTTACGCTGAGGATAACTGGAGAATTTGGGAACATTTTACACAGACAAGTAACCATGGGCAAGAGGAACAACTCAAGCATTACCAAGCTGAAGCACAAGCTTTTTTTCAAGGTAGGTCCAAAACTAAGTGATGGTTTGTCTCCATTAGACTACAATTTCTTTATCACACGAGTGATGAAGGACCTTAAAAGTGGGCTGCTCTTTGTACTGTATGTGCTCTTCCTAGCCTTGGAAGATGGTAAGTAGCACACGAGTGCAATAAGGAACGTCCATCATTTCTTTTTTCAATGCACAGTTACAGAGCAGCGCACTTTCCTCAGCATGAATATGTTATGAGCACTATCTAAGGAATACATGGTCTCCCTAAACCAAGTCTTAGGGATCACAGTATGCAAGTTAGTGCATTATTCTTTCCTGATTTTGGAAATTGGCTCTTTCATTAGCTATTTCCTTTATCAAGTAAACTCTTTTCTCATTTTCTGTGAGGTGCATCCTTTCACTAACCTGTGTGCCATCATAACTTATGCTGTTTTTCATGTAAGGCAGAGTACAAAAATCTCCAGGCTTTATTCTTCTGCAAATGTCACCAGTTCCACGTACACTACTGTATCTTGAAACTGGCTTTCCTCTGACCTTATCAAGAGCAGCAATTTTCCTGCCTACTCTAACAACACCTGGGATCTTGCCAAAAGAAATCAAAATCTAACCTAAAGCTCCGAGAGCAGCGGCTGAGTGTGAAAACAGAAGTGTGCCATCAGCCTTCAGAGGGCTTGTGTCAGAAGGGAGATACCCCCTCTGAGCAGAGCTGCAGTAGCTCAGCTGAGCGAGGGCCTGCGAAGGGCACACCGCAGTTGAAAGCCTTTCTTGTGTAAATGATTTGGTTTCACTTCAGAAAGGCCAGGCAAAGGGCAAACAAAGCAGCACTATAGTGTTTTCCTGAGGAAGAAAGTCTTGGTGCCCACTGAAACTTCAAAGAACAAAGCTGGCTTCCAATATCTTGTATCTTGTCTTCAATATAATCCAAACCTTATGCAGCGCCTTGGTCTGATCCCAACAAAGGCAGCAGCGCTTGCCAGCGGTTCTCTAAGAACACAGGTTGGCAGAGCTACAAGCAGAGCGTGGGGGAGCCTCAAGGAATCTGGCTTTCTGAGGCACAGGGAATGGCAGGATTAAGGAGAAGCAGGCACCATCTCTACTCAAGTCTTCTACTGCATTTCAAATTTGGTTTATTTGAAGTGTGGCTTCACTGTATTGGAGATAGTTTGTTTCAGCAGGACAGCTTGGTTGCTAACAGCTCCAGCTGCTGCTGCAGAGAGAACAGAACAGCAAGCTCTGGGCACCATCAAGATGAGCTCGATACACAGGGACTGGAGTCTGGATTCAGACTGGAAACAGAAGATCTGCATGAATATACCTCGAGACAATTGCTAGAGGTCAGAGAGGTTTGCTCTAAAGAGAGGTTGGAAGTACAGTCTGCTCAGTGGTGGTGAAAGCACTATTCCTTGCAACCATCAAAAGATTTTAATGGATTCTTGACATTTCTTGTGGCATTTGATATGCTTATGAAGATGGGTCGATTGTTTGGAGTTTAAAAACTAAGAGTAGATCTTCAAGAACAAGAGTTGTTCCTGACCATTTGGTGACTCCTGAGGACAGAGTCATAAATATGCCAACATGAAAACAAACTGTTTCTCTGTGGGATGTCATTAAATCTAGGCAGGGTTACCTGCAAAGCCTCAGGTGCTGTCAGTCATACAGGTAAAAAGATTTAACTAGATTGACTTTTAATTCCTAAACCAGCAATGATCTCAAGAAAGTAACTATTTTACTGCACTGTTTGCAGAGCCTGGTATTTAAAGGATTATTTGTGTTTGCAAGACCATTTGGCTACCTCAGAGAAAAACCTCACAAAAGCCTTGTGCCTGAGCAGAGCAAGCTGCACATAAAGGCTCCAAACAGCACCAGGCATTGCTTGCTCCAAAACCTGTAGTACAGGAACACACTCCAACACCTGGAATTCTGCTGTTCAAGGTGATGTGCTAGAAAGAAAAGGGTTTGTACCTGTTCATGTTTTAGTGGACTTTGGGTCCTCTGCTGATAACGACTTGGTGGAGAGGAAAGGAAGTGATGCTCAGCTTATTCTCCAGAATCTGGAAAAAACCAACCCTATGAGCAGTGAAATCTCTCATGCTGTTCACATTCTTGAGAAGTGGTAGAAAGCACCTCACCTTGGGATTTTTTGAGAAACAATAGGGAGTAAGGTCACACAAGGAGCAGCACATGGGGAGCTGTGCCAACTGCAAACCTGAAGTCTTGCACTCCCACTCCATTTAAATGGAGCAGTCAGGGCACATTGCTAGTTTGTAGACTTCACGGCAGCTCATCTGATTTACAGGCTCATGCTCCTGCTCTAGGAGGTCCTCCAAATTCAGTCTCTCCACCTCTGCCTCATTTGAATTAAAAATATAACTGACCAAACCATTCTTCCTCCTGCAACTGAAATCCTCCTCCTTTCTCAAGGGCTACAGCTACATGAACGTGGACAGCTGTCTTGGGGGGAAATTCTCCTAAATCAGAAGGTGATGCAAAGCCACTAGGCAAAGATCATCTTAAGCTCTAGGCTGGAGAGCAGGACACGCAGAAGGCAGAACTATTTCAGCTATCAGAGGTAATGCATTGTTACCAAACTGTTGGATGGTGCCTCCCCCATTATTTTTTCAAATGCACTCTCTCACTTTTCAGATAAGTGCAGCTGCACTCACTTCTCAAACTCCATCTGTTAAAAGCCAGAGGCCTTCTATATTAACACTAGAAGGTAGAGTAATAAATTGCCTAGTCTGCTGCTAATCATGGAGAACATGAGGAAGGGAAGTTGAAATTTCTTAATCCAAGAGAGAAATTAAGCATAAAAAGTTCAACGCTACAGCTTATGTGTAAAGTTTCTCATAAGTTTATGCTTTTGGTTAATTGTTCCTGTTAGGGGAATATAATGTCAAGACCTGTCCCTATTATTTTCTTTATTTAGTATATGCTACATAAAGAGTTATATTTCATCAATATTAAGTGGTAATCATTCAGATATCTTCCATAAAATGCTCAATCTATTTTAAATTTGCTTTTTTATACCCTTTCCCTCTTTTAATTCACTCTATTTTATTATTCTGAGTCTATTCTGAGTTTCCATGCCTTCCAAAACTGCTGCTCCTGCTCTTTTTCCTATTGGCCTGGACATAACAGTGCAAGTCAGGCAGAATTTTCACTATCAAGTTTGTTGCCTGATTTGGGTTTTCTTGCAAAATAATTACTGACTATCTCTGTTCTCCCCTTCACTCTCTCTGCATCCTTCTCTCTGCCTGCTATTTTCCTTCTCTCAGGCTTCAAGCTGCAACTATGCTTTCTAACATTTTCTAGTTCATTGGAGGTCATTTTCAGACAGCATGTTTGCTCTTTTCATGTTGCTGTATTTCAGTTTTTGATGGGACAGAATCTATTAAGATCCTCTCTTGTACTCTTCTTTCCACATAAGCTCTTTGTTCCTTATGATCTATGGGGGGGAAAAAAAAGTACATCCATACACTGGCTCTTGCTTTCACAGCTGAAAACCAGCAGAGCCACAATTTCAAAAGTAAAGAACATGCTACTGTATAAAGACATTGGCTATTGCCACGTGTCTTTCCATCACTGATGCACGCCCCCAGACTAGATTAAAACAAGAGATCAGATCAGAGCAAGTTATAAGATCTATCTGTAATAAAATACATGCAAAAATACAGGTGCTATTCTAATGCATAAAGCCTTGCAAATCTGCCTTTCTGTGCATTTTTGTAGTTTACTTTCTAAAGCCTCGTGACAAACTGTAGCAACTGGTCCCATCAGACCCTTCAAGCCTGCCAACTCCTCCAGCTAGCCCTCTGGAATACAAAGCTATCTGAATCTTACGGGTCCTACCCAGAAGGAGATTTGGAGCTATTGAAATCAACAGCTACCAGCACATTTTGTTCACAGGGGTTTTCACATTTGGAAAAAGTGGAGAAAGTCTTGATAAGGTCAGGGAATAATTAAAATACCAGCTTAAGAGAATGCTAACAAGTGAACAGCACTGGTCGGAGATACCTGTTGGGGGGGGGAGGAAACGACCAAAACCAAGAGGTCAAGAGGAAGAGGCAGCAGCAGGAGAAAAGGACTCCTGCAGCTTCCACAGAAAGAGGGCACTTGGGAAAACAAGAGGAACTTAGGAAAGCAGAAAGAAAACCCCAGTAATTCACTTATTCAATAGTGTTAGCATAATTTGCATATCCATCCCTCTTTCAGGGGCTTTTCTCCAGCTGTTTTTCTTATTTTGGCATGTTATCACACACAGCCACTCAGCTCTCGGATGCTCTCACTAACACACTGCTGGCATCTTTCAGCTGCTCTCAGGCCTTCCTTTTTAAAACTCCCAGCTGCCTCTTACCCCTCACAACAGGACTGGCCTACCCATCTTGGCTATTTTTTTTTAAATCATTTCCAGCTGCCACATTTGGTGCTCTAGATACTTTCCATTCTCTCCCCCAGAATATGGTACTTTGGAGTGTTTCTGGGGGATGATAGCAGATTTTCAAAGCCTTTCTGCCCTAATAGGAATCTCCTACAAGTCCTCTCAAGATTTCCAAGTACCAAACTGAAAGTTTCTTACAGCTATGGGCAAAGGCTGGGAAGCTGAGAGGTGTAAAATCACCAAGGTGCTAAAAATACAATGATTGTGATCAGATAATCAAATCTCATCTCTTGCTGTTTCACAGACCTCATCTATCTTGTTCTCTGTTCTCTTAAGTGAGGGCCAGCCTCCCACACTGTGGGCCAAAGGTCTGAAAGTTAGAAGATTTCATATAATTTCAGTTTACAATTTCAATTCCCTAGCCCAACAGCATCCCCAGTACTTAGACCACTCCTGCAGACTGCAGCCTCTGCAACTGACACAGAAAAGCCTCTCTCTATTTTCAGGAAACTTTGTGATTCCTTTGACTTTCATGGCCAAGAAAAAAAAAGCCTTTACACCCAATTCCTCTTAACCATGTGACAGTTCAGACACACACCTGGGGGGTATTCTCAGGCATTCTTTTGCTCTTTAAGCAGCAGCTAATGCTTTCCTGCTGTCTTGGCTTTGTAAAGTTTTGCCCCAACCCTTTATGGTTACAGGAAAAAAATCCTAACTGCCACCTAATTAAACATACCCAACATTAAATTTTGAAGCTGTTTGCCTTCCTTCTCCCCCCCCCCATATTTTGGGGGATGTAAGATGAAATCTGACTATGCAAGGCACAGAAAACTTCTGGAATCCTAACTGGGTTTTCTATAGGCTTCCTTTTAACAATATCCCTTGAATACATGCGCTGGAAGGTTCAGAAAATAATTCTGATTTTTTAAAATCCCAAAGATCTTATCTGTGTATCATCCAAACTTCTGATTCACCCAGGGCTGCTCCTTTTATTCAAGGCCTTTTCTCATGGAGCTAGAAGCAGAGATCTAACCCCAGGAGAGGTCTGGGTGAAGAACCTTCTCCACAACAGGTGCCCACTGTCCACAGATGAGCCATGACAAGATGTGTTGGCACCCAGCACTTGCTTTGAAATAGGTCATGAGCTCAGAAAATCCATTTACAAATGCCACAACGGGCCACGTGTGTGGAAGTGCCTGGGAAAGGAACCCTCCTCTACCACTGTGGAGGAAAGTGCCTCTGCTCATCCTCTGCCCTTTCCTCTCAAACTCCTGGCACTGGGAGAGGAAAAAGGACTTCTGGATCTGCCTGCTCATTCTAAAATTGCTAGAAGGAGAAAGGAACTTGTCACAAGGCTTTGAAAGATACCCAGAGGGACTTGCAATTTGACTTTAAAAACCAGTTCGGTCACTACAGCAGTCAGGAGAGAAGCAAGTTTAGAACTGGCAAGATAAAGTACAGGAGAGGCTGGAAGAGAGATTCTAAACAGAAAACCAGACATTTGCATACTGACTGAAAACCGTTTCCCTCTCAAAGGGTCTAGGGGCCTTCTCCCCAGCACAGTCAAATCAGTACTTTCAGAGAACTTTGGGTCAGGTCTTGTCTTCAGATTCAGTGTTTCCACAAAGTGCATTAACAGATGTCTTCAAACACTCCTGAAGTCAGGACAGCTGTGGGATTTGTGCAATACACGAGTTTGCTAACAGACCTGAGAAGAAAAATCCTAAGCTCCTCCCCAGTTTGGTTTCTGGTACTTGTGAAAAGCTTCTCCGATAAAAAGAGAAAGAATTTGCAAGTCAGCTCATGAAATAAAGAAGAATCAAATTCTACTATTAACTAGGCCATCATCTAGCACAGGCAGTTCTCTGTACCTGCCAAGTATGTCAATACTCTAAAAAGAATCCTATTAATAAGAAATGTTGTTATTTGGAAGAGACTAAACTGGGGTTGCCTAGTACCAAAGAAACCAAATATGCTGACCATGACACAGCACTCTGAACTTTCCACATGAGATCACTAGATATCTTTGACAGGGAGAAATGCACATGGGATTATATATTCAGGGTACAAAACACAGAATCACTTTCTATATCTAGAGTTGCATCAAGTTAAACAGCAGGAAGGGGTTCAAGTACTTTCCCTCCTTTAAAAAAAAAAGGAAAAAAGATACATGTCCTCTTCCTCGTGCAATGAGTTAGACAAGCACTATCTGATGATGCCAAACACTAATTTTCACTCTTGCATTTCACCAGTGCTAAACACTGGTCTGGTGTAAAGCAGAATTTGCTTCTAATATAGAAAATTGATAGCCATTTCCACAGGCCTAAATTAATCTCCCCTAGTCTTGCTCTGCGGTCAAGAGAGACCTAGATCCTCTGAATTACTGTCAGAAGAAGCCTCTTTCTCCTGCTTATAAAAGGATGCAATGGGGATTAGCTCACATAAGGTAAAGCTCGCTTCAGTAGATTCTTCATCCAGTTTTATTTCCTTCTGTTGAAAATGTTTTCTCCTCATTTGTTTTGTAATAGAAGCCAGGGATTACCCAGCTTTGCCTCCCTCATTAAAACTGACCTAAATCCTGAAGGTAGTTGTAGAGACAATCATAAAAGCAATATAGCAACACAATAAATTATGAATGTATTGTAAAATATGAATGTATGAATGATACTCTGCTGCTAACTCAGAGAGCAGTCACTACCAACTTGAAAGATATAACCTGAATAGGATATCAAAAACTGGCAGTAAATAATAGTGAGTGTAACCTGTGTTTAGATCTCCAGAAACCACTGCAGGAAAGTGTTCATCATGTATTTCAACTAGTTTCCATTTCAGAAAAATCAAGATGATTTGGGGAAGTTTGGGTTTGAAATTATCAGAGTGTCTGTTGTCAAAAGTAGCATCTCCCATAAATATTTAATTAAAGAAGAAAAAATTGTCTAAGAAAAATTAAAAACAGAAGGAACATTTTCCACCACATTTCTCAGTGCTTGAAACAAAATTTTCTCTGGAAAAAGAAATCATTACTCACAATTCCCTATGTATATAATCCATTTAAATGCTATTCTGTGAGAGCAAATGCAGGTGCACAAGGATCTCTAAGTGCCTAAAGGGCTGTATTTTTGTTTTGGTTAATTTTCAAGTCTCATCTTCCAGTAAATCTAGAGTCAGCATCTCATTAACAGAGCTGATGCAGTGTGGATGCTGTGTAACATTTATAGCACACGCGATACGTGTTTCCGTGGAGCTTTTGCAAAAGAACATTTGTAACTCTCTAAAAGCCACAGACTGTAAGTCAAGAACAGATGTCAGACTTGAATCATTGAACACTAAAAGAATGGGAAGAATTAACCAAATACAATGAACAATCTCACATAGCTGCATACTGAATTTTATCTCCCATACACTATGGGATGTCAGTGTCATAGTTGACAGTAACTTCTAAGATGTTAATGGAAAAATCCAAATAATTGTTTTCAAATCTAAATTAGCTGATCAATACTACCCAAAGACACTTCTTGCCCTAAACGGGTGCCCTAATCCAAGATGCAAATGAACAGAGATATGGGGAAACACAATATTGGAAAGATTAAATACAAGAAAGTCTTTTTTTGCAGTATTTTCAGTTAATGCCCATTTCTCACAAAGAAGTTTGAAGGAAGAGGATAGAAAAAGCACTTTTTTTTCCTGGGCTAGATTTAGTCTTCAGTTAAGGCCCCAAGCCACTGACAAAGCAAAACTGCCACCCCAAGCCACCTCCAACTGTCAAAACATTTCTATGACTGTTTAAAATAAGTGGTAATGACCTGTCCATGTTGTGTACCCCAAAAGTGCTCTTTTAAAATAAAGGAATTAAACCCCTGTGTTTAAAAAGCTCTTTGGCATAGGAAATAATGAGGTAGCAATAATGAGGTGGCAGTAATGAGGTTATTTTTTGATCCCAAGCTAATTCCAACTGTTGGAAGATCATTCCCTAATGTACCAAATAAATCCTACCCTCCCTTCACTTTGAGAGAAGAACAAGCATGAAAATGGGAGAGTGAGATTTGCACTGAACCAAATCCTATGAATTAATCTGGAAAATCTGCATTAAAATTGTAACAAATTGGAGATAATATAGAGGGAGCCACAGGATGAATTTTAAGTGCTTTCAATGCTAAGTTTACTTCCATTGTACCAAAAGCACTCTCACTTAGTATGAAACTCCATTCAACACGCATATTGTGCCTGAAACAACATAAAGCAGCAGCTTGGCCAAGTTTCCCGAGAGATCCGCGGATAAGACCACAAAGCTTTAGTCTACAGGGAAAAGCAGTTGACTTGGCAAGTCTGTCTGTGGCATGCTGACCTTTTTTCAGAAAAGGTCACTGCAGAGTCAGGTTCCTGAACTTCCCAGGGATTCTGCAGCTCTAAAGCTCGGGATCTTTTAGACCATAGCATCACGATAGCCTAAAGCAACATGAATTAATAAGGTCTTTTTTTGCCCCTCCCCCCCCCTTTTTTTTTGTTTAATTTCCCACAAATCTTTTTAGCTGCTGAAAAGGAAATAGGAGGGGTGCCGGTTCGTT
>JANIJG010005794.1:0-65751 GCA_024611175.1 Megaceryle torquata
AAAGAAAAGAAAAGAAAAGAAAAGAAAAGAAAAGAAAAGAAAAGAAAAGAGAAAAGAAAAGAAAAGAAAAGAAAAGAGAAAAGAAAAGAAAAGAAAAGAGAAAGAAAAGAAAAGGAAAGGAAAGAAAAGAGAAAAGAAAAGAAAGAGAAAAAGGAGAGGAAAAAGAAAATAAAAAAAAAAGAAGAAAAAGAAAGAGAAAGGAAAAAGGAAAAGGAAAAGAAAGACAAAAGGAAAGAGAAAGAAAAAAGAAAGGAAAAGATAAAGGAAAGGGAAAAGAAAAAGGAAAGGGAAAAAATAAAAAAAAAAGAAAAAGGAACAGAAAAAGGAAAAAAGATAAAAAGAAAGAAAAGGAAAAAAGAAAGAGAAAAAAGAGGAGAAAAAGAAAGAGGAAATAAAAAAGGAAAAGAAAAAGATAAAAAGAAAGAGAAAGAAAAAAAGAAAGGAAAAAGGAAAAGAAAATGAAAAAGAGAAAGAAAAAAGAATAAGAAAAGGAAAAAGAAAAAGAAAAAGGCAAAGAAAAAGGAAAAGAATAAGAAAAATTAAAATTAAAAATAAAAAGGAAAAGAAAAAATAAAAAAAGAAAAAGAAAGAAAAAGAAAGAGGAAGAAAAAAGGAAAAGAAAAAGGGAAAAGAAAAAAGAAAAAAAAAAGAGAAAAAAGGGGGGAAAAGAGAAGAAAGAAAAAGAATAAAATAAAAAAGAGAAAAAAAAGAAATTAAGCTGGAGAGGTGAGGAGAGATGAGGCACAGCAAGACAAGGAAAGGGGAAAGAGGGAATAAAGGGGAAAGGAAAAAAGGAAAAAGAAAAAAAGTAAAGCAGTTGTAGCTGGTTTATTCCTGGGTTTTTTGTAGCACTCAGACTGGTGAAATGTATCACAGCCTGACTGCTGACTACAACTGCTTGAAGACCTCAGCCAAAAATTCTGATACTGATACAGCAACATATAATCTGCTCCATCTAAAAATAAAGAATGATGCTTAGAAAATAGTGTAAGATCAATTTATTTACAAATATTTCAGCCACTTATATTTAAAAAAAAAAGCTTTTGTTCTGAATACTGAAGAAGAATAAAAACATCATTCAGATATTTTAGACACACCGATGCTTTGCTGTCACTTGAGCGCATTTTTAGTGTTGGCTTTTCCTTTTTTGGAAGCTTCTAATGTAACAATACCTTGCACCACAGTGCTGATGCAGGGATCAGTGGCTCATTAAAAGCTAATCTGTGAGACATTAGATTTACAAGTGTCACAGACACATTAGACTTGAGAACAAGGAGGAACACAGTGGTGAAAGGGTTGTAAAATACACAGAGAATATCCCCATAAGTGGGTACTATCATTAGTTTTGCAGGAAAGCATTAGTTCTGAACATTAATTTTATATGTGTAATTACTGGTCACAGCTGTTTAGGAAGTGGTATTATAGCAAGTTAGACTGTAATCAGTCAAAAGAGGTTTTATTTTATTTCTTTTTTTCGTTTGAGTTCATCTCATTGGTTTAAGCAGCACTCCCTATACTCCAAAATCCCTACATCTGTAAAAAAAAAACCCACAAAGACTGTAAGTATCTAATCAGTCTTGAATAATTCAACTACCTTCGCTTGCACACGGTCTACATACAGCCTTTCAGACTAACTCCTGGCTAATTCCTTTGCTATGAATGTCAGTCAGTTATCTACAGGGTTTGATATAGTCTTTATAGAAAGAGAAAATGGCAGAAACCGCTTTACTTTTCCTCCGTGGACAGCCGGTAAAGATTCTCGCCCAAGTACTCGAGCCTTTCTCGTTGTTCCAGGTCCTGGTACAAGCCTTTGGGGACTTTGCTCAGGCCATAAACCAGGCCAAAAAGGCAGCCAGCAATAGATCCAGTAGCCGCACTTTCTCCTGGAAGGTTAAACACATTTGCAATGGTCTCTTAGTGTCACCTTCTCACACACAACCAAAAACCTCACTGCACAGAGGAGGAAATATTAAGCTGCTGATGGAGCATGGTGCAGGCGTGTTGGGTCAGTACCAAAGGCTTGCACACCCCATGTCCTGCCTCTGGTAGTGCAGGTGAGGCTGGATGCCTTAGGGAAGAAAGCCAAGCAAGCATGCGGTGATGCTTCTGCATCTTCTGCTCTTGTGCTAGGAGCTTATTTGGTTTGGGGAAAATCCACTCCGATGCGACAGCTCTTGCGAGCAGCTAAGCACCGTTAGGAAAAAAGGAGGGAAGAGTAATTTCAGGGGTTCCTGGTACACAAAGAGTGTCCCTTCCTTTCTCACAGCATAGCCTGGCACTTTAAAACACCTACCCATGGTCAGTAGCACCAATGCTCTGTGCAGTGCCAGTGAGTTTGTGCCTGCTGGGCTACACAGAGAGGGGATGTGGGCTCTCAGTGCTGTGTCAGTGGTGAGTGAGGGACCCAGACTCTCTGCCAAGGGCCCACACCAGATAGGGTGTGCCTGATTTGGGGCTGATTTGGGGCTGATTTGGGGCTGGGGTCCTCCCCTGCCAACTACACTGGCCTTCTTAAAAGCCCAGTAGGATGCATGAGCCAGCAAGAGAGCTTGCAAAGTTGTAGAAGTAATTAACTGTGTGCCTCTAAGTTCTAGATTTTATCTGCCAGGCACTTGATTGGATCATGGATTATTTTTCTCCCTTATTTGGCTTCACTGTGTGCAGCTAAAAGGTTGGTTTGACAAAGGTGTTGGTGTTGTGGTGGGGGAAGATGCCAGCCCTTTACAAATCATAGAATCATAGAATATTTTGGGTTGGAAGGGACCTTTAAAGGTCACCTAGTCCAATCCCCCTACAGGGAGCAGGGTCATCTCTAACTAGCTCAAGTTGCTCAGAGCCCCATCCAACATCACCTCGAAGGTTGCCAGGGATGGGGCATCTACCACCTCGCTGGGCAACCTGCCCCAGTGTTTCACTACCCTCATTATAAAAAAGTTCTTCCTTATATCTAGTTAGAATCTCTCCTCTTTTAGTGTAAAGCCATTACCACTTGTCCTGTCACAACAGACCCTGTTAAAAAGTTTGTCCCCATCTTTCTTATAAGCCCCTTTTAAGTACTGACAGGCTTCAATAAAGTCTCCCTGGAGCCTTCTCTTCTCCAGGCTGAACAACCCCACCTCTCTCAGCCTTTCCTCACAGGAAAGGTGCTCCAGCCCTCAGATCATTTTTGTGGCCTCATTTGGACCTGCTCCAACAGGTCCATGTCTTTCTTGCACTGAGGACTGCAGTACAAAGTCATACTGGATTTGCTCCTTGTGCAATTCTGGTGAAACCATGAGACTTAGATGGAACAACATACAAAAAGCATTGTAAATGACTTTTGTGGCAGCTGCTGCTTCAAGAAGGGGCTTAAGGGGTAAATCCAGGGGTGCAGATATAACAGGTGACATGGCAGATTGGCCAACAGTGTCGGCCAACAGCTGGTAGGTCTCTCTCCTGCTCTCAGCAAAGGAGTTGGGGCTGGGAGGCTCAGGGAACCCTCACCTCCGTGGAACATGGAGCGGTTGCAGAGCTCTGTCCAGTCTCCGCCGCACCCCAGTAGGGCATCATAAGCGATCATGGGGGCGTCGTGGCCTCTTCTCCCCCCTCGGCCTTCAGAGCTCCACCTCCTGTATGTCTGTGGGAGAGATGGCAGCATCAGGGTAGGGCACTGGAAATGAGGACATGGGGCACAGGGCTGCGGCAGGGTGGCTTCTTCTCTGCTTGCTGGGAATAGCTCGACTCGCAGGGAAAGGGCAGGAGGCAGCTGCGTTGCCTGCACTGCTGCCTGCACTGTGGGATCAGCCTGCACAGCCTAGGTGATGACTAAGGTGCAGGTATAAGCCTGCCCCCCAGCTCAATGCACCAAACTCTTGGCAGGCCAAGAATTTGACTTGATTTAACTATGCCAAAAATGCCAAAAAGTAGATCCAGATTGATTCCAGGCTCATGCCCAAGAAATTCCTTGTTATTTAAAAAAATTAGGGTTGTTGAGGATTGACATTGTCAGTCCTCTTCCCACCTCTTGGAAATATTCTCAAACTCGTCACGTTTGCAAATGTTTCCATTAGCCAAGTTTTACATGGCAGGTGAAAAAGTTCTGATTCAGTAATTTCTTTAGGGGCTCAATTTCAGACTATGTGAATTCAAGCCCCCGTCTCTGACTTTTTCTTACCAAGCCTTTTCTCTCCTCTTCTACAAGCATTTGTTGAACTAAAGGGAAAATAATTTGCAAATATAAGAAACGTTTATTCCCCAGGAGAAGAAAGAATATTCCCCACACTAAAAACCCACAGCGAGGTTTGCAAAGGAAAACTCTTGCAAAAAAGGGATTTTGTCCAGAGGCGGTGACTCCAGAACTCCTGCCCCAGATTCCCAAATTAACTCAACACTGATAAAATTACAGGAAAAAAAAAAGAACTTTCTTTAAAGGAAACAAGAAACTTTATCTCCTGAAGTTTAAATTAAATTATGGTAAGCTGAATTGCTGCTGCTTGGCTGACTCTTGGCTTCTGCAACAGGTATGAAGAATTGCATTTCTATCCACTTTCACTTCAGCCATGACGTACTCCGTTGTACTATCTGCAAACATGGCTGAGCTGGACTACAGCTTCACTCTGCTGCATTCTTTTTATTTTGCAATCATATTTCTGTCTCTGTGCTTTCCCCCGCCGCGTGCAAACTTCCCAGCCCTATTGCTGCACTTTGGATGCTGGTGGAGCTGTACTGACACATGTCTAATTGTACCAAAGGCAAGAGGAGTAAGCGTGGAGGTGCTATTCTGGGTGCACAGGCTCAAGTGTCACTTCATTTAGCCCTTCAGATTGTTGATGCTCTGCACACATCTGATGTCATCTCGCCTTGCTGAAACAACTTCACATTAGGCATAGCTGCCCTCGAGCCTGGGGAAACTGAAGTGCACCAAGGCAGCATTTCTCAAACTTCTCAAAAGTGCAACCTCCTTTTGACTCCTGTGCCTTGGTGCAGCCCCGTCATTCCCGAGGGTGGGCAGGTGAGGAACAGCAGCATCGAGTGCAGGGACGGGGCTGTCAACACACACTCTTTCTTGTTGAAGGCACTGAGCTGCTGCCAGGTCCTGGAGGCAATTCACACACCCCCTCCTTGCTGTAAAACCCCTGCGGTCAATAATTCCATCTGTCTCTGACTCCCTCACCCTCCAGAAGCTGACCCACTGCTGGCTAGCGCTCCCTTCCCATCTGTTTTCATAGAATCACAGAATCAGTCAGGTTGGAAAAGACCCTTGGGATCATCAAGTCCAACCATTAACCCTACTCTACGAAGTTCACCCCTAAACCATGACCCCCCAACACCACATCTAAACATCTAAATGACCCTTAAACACATCCACATTTTGTTTCCCTTTCTGGCTTCTTTCACAGTTGCTTAAACCAGCAACTCCATCTATAAGGGGATGAGATTCCTGAAGGCTAATGGGTCTGGATGCCCTTGGTTTGGTTTCTCTCTCATTTTGTTGCACACTGTGTCCAGTGTAGGAAAGGGAGCAGAGTGAGTGATTTGTTTGCAGTAGAAAGGGTGAACCCGAGTGTGGTGCAGTTCTGCCTATTCATTGTGTATCTAACATCTTCCAAATGCTTATCACTGAAACATTATTTATTCTACACTGGCTCAGCTTGTGTTTCTACATACAGGAAGGGGTAATTTGTTTTTTACCCCCACATTTCTACTTATCTACCAATTTAAGGTGTATACCTGCTCATACAGAATTTGGTCTTTGCTGATCAGCATTTCAAGGTGTAATTTTGTTTGGGTTTTTTTTAGGGAGGGAAAGCAGCTTTGCAAAATACTCTGATCAATCCAAGGCATGTTTGAGGGCTTCACTTTCACACCTCCTGCAGCTGGTATGTGCCTGCAGAAAGGTGTGCCTGGTCAAGCAGGAACGTGCACGCAGCAACCCGTTGGCAAGAGTGATGCCAGAGATTGGTGCTTTAATTAATTTCCTGTAGAAAAAAAATCAGCTAGACCTCCAGACACAAGCTGCCTGTTAGTTTGGAGGGAGTGCAAAGGAAAGCACGCCTGGAAAAAAGACAGGTAGGATGGCTACTTTCTCCTTACTTATTCTTTCCATGGCTATAAGCATGCTCAGCTTATAAGCAAATCAAGCCTCAACTTCTGTCAGGCTGTGATCTCCCGCTGGTGGTAGAGTTTGAGGGTCGAGCAACATTTTACTTTCTTATGTGTGAAAATTGATAACTCAACAGGCCAAACTAGTTGGGCTTGGGCAATGAAAATAAATATTGTTTCTTTACTAGGAATTCATGCAATTGTCTCTTGAAATGATCATGGAAAAAATGTATGTTAGATTTAATCTCTTCTAAAGCTCTCTTAAAACTCTGGTAGAACTTGAAGGGACTAAAAAACAGCAATAAATTCATGGCATTGAATTAATAAAATGAAATGGGAAGGACTTCTATTCCCTAGGTTCAGAGAGCAATTTCTTATTACCCATGGTCAATCTATCCATTGGAACCTTTCATTGCGTAGATGAGCACCTAAAAATATACAAAGTGAATTCTCAGAATAGAACTGTGCTTTAATAGTCTGGAAAAAGGGATTGATTTATGGGAAAAGGTGATAAGAACCACATACTTATTGCTTAGCTGCTAAGTGGAGACCTTTGAGAGGTGCCAGCACATATCAGAAAGCTGTAAACACCAGGGAAGAAGACACATTATTTCTTTTCATTTAAGAAGATATAACCAGAAGTCATGAGGCAAAGGAAAGATCATATATGCTATAAAATAGTACCCCGTGGGATGTGGTGAAACACCATCTCTTGGGACACTTAAAACTAGCCTGGGCAGAGCCTGTGTTGGCAGAGAGTTGCTTAGGACAGCTGGCTTCTGCTCAAAGGACCATAACCAAGTCCAGCTCTTAGTACCCAGGACAATCTCTGTGGGACTTGGGCCACAGCTCCTCTGAGCTTTAGTGAGAGACCCCAGTGAGACATTTGCCTTTTGCTCCCTCAAATACTCAAATAGCTTTGGTTTATGTTTTGTACCTGCTCTGGACATCAACACATCTGACATCAAGTTTGCCTCTCTGCACTGTTTTCTCCCATCGCAGCAACCCCAGGACAGGTGGCAACAGCATTTTTATGTTGACAAATATATGAGCCAAGGATGGGAGTTGTTTTTCTTTCTTGAAATTTTAGGGGGAAAAAAACCCAAACCAAAACCAACTAAAAAAAGAAAAAAAAGAAAAAAAAAGAAAACTACTAAAAACCTTCCTGACCCAGCTCTGGAAACAGTTGAAAAATACTGCTGTGTCTCTTTGAAAATACCTCTCTCACTTCAGAGCCTTCCCGAGTGCTTTCTGAAGTTGCAGTTACCTTTTCTCTCTCCTCTGCGTCATAGTTGTCCGGAAAAACGGGTTTATTCTGACTTTCCTCATTGATTTCTCTCTCCTCCAAATAAAACTGCCACTTGGCTTCGAAGTAAAACCAGTGCTCCTGATATTCTGAATGCAAAAGAAATTAATGATGTAGCATACAATCTCAGGGACATTTTCAGTTCTACTTCAGTCATTTTTAAAGAAAATTACAGTACTGACTAGGTATTTTACACTAATGTACATTAAACAGGCATATGTACTGAGCATGCATTTTAACCTAGAGTGGGACATCTAACTGGAAACAAAAGATAAAGAAGAAAATATTTTCAGAATCTTGTGCTATTTCTATGGTATATTTAAATTAAATTCAGATACATCAAGATGAGATTTTTAGAGAACGTATTGAGAAACAAGGAAAAGAGAGGAAAAAAAATCTATTCTATGCCAATTTCTGTATTCTTTTTACTATGATTAAAGAGTATCTAAAAATGCTTACATGTCCTAAATACAAATTGCCTCCTACTATCAGTTTTTAATCACATAATTTCTCCAGTATTTCTGTTCCATTTTCACAGTATTTCTGTGTGATCTTTCAGGAAAAGGCAGGTAGGAAGGGAAAAAGTTTCCATTTGCTTATATTATAATATATATCAAATGTAGTAGAAGGGATAAATAACATACACACCTCTGCTATTTGTGCCCACAGAAATAAGCTTTTTTTAATAACCACGTCTTCTTTTTTCTGTCACTTTGGGAAGAACATCTCTAATCATGCTTCACATTGTGCATATAAATAATCTTAGCAAATTCAGTTTATTTTCAAGCCAATGCTCTGGTCCAGCCTTTTTTAAAGCCTTGAAAAGGCACCCAAGTCCCACTGAGCTATTAAACACATATACATGGCTTCACCTGCAGAGTGAGGCCTGAGTGAAACCCTGCTTGGGAAGCTGATGGGGTAAGGATTAGAAACCAGTGAGATGGGCCAGATGGCTAAGTATGCCACAGCAAAATAGCAATTCAGTATGGGACTACTGATGTACAGTTTAAAATAAAATTAAGCATTGCCACTTGTTCCCTGTCTGTGTCCTGCTTGGTCGCTCAGTTGTGCACTGTGAGTGTCTGAGGAGCAGCCACACAAGCAAACCATTCCTCTGAAGGATGTAACCTGATTTTGCATCTTTTTCTAGCATTCCATACAGATTTGAGCCTCTTGAGCAACTAAGATCTTTAAAGCAGTTCAACTCCATGTAAAAACATCCGAGCTGCCTTGAAGGACCTGCTACTTCCACAAGGTTGGCTGTTCCCCAGCCTCAGACAGGGATGAGCCTTCAACCACATGGCCCCATATGCCTGGGAATGCCCAGCAACTGCCCTTTTCCATGTCCTAGTTTTGCCTGATTACAAGGAAATCATTCATTAGAACCCTAAAAAAAAAAGGGAGTGTTCAGAGTGAAAGTGCACTCGCAGCCATCAGGCCAAGGAGAGCATCTTGAAGGAAAAAAATGCCACACAAAGAAAATGTTGTTGGCTGAGGTAAACTACATCCATCCACTCCAAGCAGTACAAGACTGCTTTTAGAATTGCAGGTGACCTGACAGATTTCTTTCTTTTCTTCCTATTTCCCTCATGACCTTAAACCAGGAATGCTTCAAAAATGAATGTTTGCTATGTAGCACCTCAACAAGCAAGGAAGTGTGATTACTCCAATGCACAGGCTTAGAAACAAAGGGATCAAGCATTTGCAGATGATTTTGGTTGTCTGGGTGACCTGTAGCATGGTGAGAAATCCCATGCCACTAGTCCTAGTGAGTCTCTCTCCCTTTCTTTGAGCCCAGCCTGAGATGATGGTCACATTCAGGCCTGTCTGGCACGTAATCACAACCGAGTATTTGAGAGGCGTGTTCAGTCGAATCCTCTGTGACTGAACACTGTGTTTCTTATCCACAGGGAATAACACAGCTAAAAAAGAGTTTTCTAAAACTGGAGGACTCTGTTTGGCAGGATTTCTTTGCAGTACATCTCACCAGCCAAGGAGCTTAACCTTAATGCAGGAGACTTTTCCAGCTACCAAAATAGGATGAAGCTCAACAATACAGGCATTAGTCGGAGAGCGTGCCTCAGGAGTCCAACAGGCATACCTCCACGCCAAGGGGTCCTGCTGGGGTGGAGTGACAGGGACCTGCTGCAAAGCCACTCAGAGAGGAGCTCACTCACACTAATCCTGCACCTGCTCCTCATAGGTCTCAGCTAAAAAAATCCTGGTGTGCAATGAGGCGCAGACGAGAATGTGGGGTCTTTCAGAAAGGGTCCCTGGTGCTCCTTTCAGATTTTAAAGTGGCAGCTTTCCTTCTTGAGTAAGTCTTCATTTCTGAGTGCTCTTGAGTAAAGATTTCCACTGAATTCAGTCTTTCTCCACAGCCGTCCCTTGAGATTAACAAAAAAAAGCTCTTTCCTAGATGTTTGAATGTAATGATACTTGCCTGTCCACAGCAGGTCTCACCATTACAAACTCATCACTCCCCAGCAAGAGGGGATTAAAATGCCATTGCCCTGAAGATCACGTACGTTAGTAAAGTAGCAATATCAAGTTCAGTAGTTGTGTTATGCTCAGATGTTTCAAAACAAGGATACAACAGCTTGTACCTTAAATATTTGTTCAGAAAAACAATGAATCAAATCTGCATTTGTGGTGAAAAGTGAACTCTTGCTCAGGAGGCATCTGCGGGTGAAGTTTTCCTGAGGAATGAGGAATGTCAGTGGGTTTTCTTATGGAAAATATTTGAATTCAATTATGATGGAAGGGAGATGAAAAACTCATATCTCAGCAGTTAGTTAGCCTAATAACAAGCTAAATGTAATTTCCTCTCTCCACTCTGTCCAGCAGTCTTTGAAGAGCTCCTAAAATCAAAACTGTGGAGTAAGGGCATTGTCATTCCTATTCCTCTTTGTATTTTTGCCACCAATATACCAGGCAACTACAGACAGTAGGAAAAGGTGGCACCACCTGCAAAGAGCTTACAGTCTGAGCAGAGAAAGCAGGAGGACAGCCTGTGGAAATGGGAAGGGGGGAAAAGTAGTAAAATGGAGGGACTGGGGAGTGATGTTTCTTAAGCGTCTTTCTAGCTCTTTTGATTCACACACGTTACCTGCCATGTGGCGAATGGTCTTCTTGCAGTACTCTTCAGCCATCGGCACAACCTTCATCATCTCTCTTCCCCACTGCACAAGGGGTTTCCCTTGTATCGCATACGCCACAAAGAGGGCTGTGCACAGGGACCCTAGAAAGCCTGGAAATCATAGATAACAACAATGACCAATGCACGGGCTGCAGAACATCCTCGTTCTGTCCCTCGTAAAATCATTAGTGGAATGCCCCATGGCTGCAGGGTAGGTTAACAAATGCACGTAACCTATCTCGGCCTGTTTGCAGGCTGGGTTGTGGCATGTTGAGATTCTTGGCTACTGTGTGGTGCCTGTTAGTTTACGACTTATTTTACATAGAAGGGACTTTCTGCTCTGAGGGGTGTAACATGACAGAAATTGAGGTAGGGGTCAAAAATAAACATAATCCACTAGTGTGATACTGAAAATCTTCTAATTGAAGTCACATGAAATAATTGACTTGAGCAAAGTGATTCGATTACAAGCTGTATCGCCTTGCTTCCAGAGTCATCCAGCCCAGGGGCTGTGGTTGTTAGATCTAACACTATTTCTGGCTCATTTTATTCTAAGAGGATGAGTCCATGTCTTACTGGAACAATTGCTTCTTTCCTCTAAGGGGACAAGCCCTTGCTGCCTGCCTGCCTAGCCAGGTCTTCCACTTCCGATTCGAGTGTACTTAAGATGACCTCTCCGTTAGCAGGCACTCAACGCTTCCATGGCATCAGAAACAGAGGGGTTTGTTTCTTATATGTGTTTGTGATCTTGGCATTCTGTCAAAGGCAACAAACCCAACCCAGTGCAATGTGCAAAAGAAGGTTAAGAAAAAAAATTAAGTCATTTAAATAAGCCTCAGATGAACAAAGTATTGATGCATAAGCTTCTTTCATGGGTCCAAAAGAGCTCACTCATGCATAGAGATAAGCATGAACTTCATGTGTTTTGCTGAAGGTAAAAAACAAGTTATTTTAGGAGATTTCAAGTTGAGATGATGTCAGATGAGACAATTAACTCATTCTCTCTGCCATAAGACCTGCAATACTGGGCCAGGCAAAAGCCACTTCTCACCCAGGATCCAATAAATAATTTCACAAGGAATAAAAATCCGGTGGAGCCAGCTCAAAGAGTCTCACTCAGATAGGCAGCACCTAACCCAACCACCATTAATATCCTTAAGTGTCACATTCAGCATCAGGGTGGCAGCAGAGGGTTTAGAGGGTGAAGCAAAGGGCTAGCAGGGGGCTGCATGTGGTTAAGAGGGTGGTGGAGGCTACAACATGCCCAGAAGGTTTTGGGGGGGGCTCCAGGTAGCTCCCTTCCCCTGCCACTATTGCCCTGTTCTCCCTACTCTCAGCAGCCCTCATGTAGCCTCCTGCTTCTCACTGAGGAAGAAAACAAGCCCCAGCTGAGGTTTCTGGCTCTGCAAATACCAGTACAGAGTGGGCCTAATTGGTTTGTCTTCTCTACTCCCCAGAGCCTCTGGACTAGCTTAGGGGTAATTTTAATTACTCAGCTTGATTGCTTTTAACAGCACCAGCCCTTTTCGTCCCTTGTCTGATCCCTTTTGAACCCAGGCCTATATGGGGACTTGGCAGCTGCCTGTAGCAGTGAGATCTGCAGCTTAACCATGGACGACAACAGGGAAGTATTTCCTCTGTCCGTTTGTTTCAGTCCTGACTGACATGTCAGTTGGGTTTTCCCTGTCGTTGAGTTATGAGAATCAAAACTGATGTTTCCCTGGAACCTTTCAGGATGGTAGTTGTGTTCATGCTGGCCCTTTCACCCCTCTCCTCCCTGCCTCCTCACTGTGCCACTTGTCTCTTCCCTGCTGAACACTCCTTCAGGATGTAATTTCTCCTTGTATGGAGGGTATCTGATAACTTGGATGCTCCTTGCTGCCGTTTTCTGGCTCTAGTAAGTACTTTCTAAGGTAGGAGACCCAGAACTGCAATCAGTCTTTCTGCTGCTAATGCAACAGGGACTTTATACATTGGCTTAATGATATTTTCTGCTTTGCTTTGAATTCTTCTTCTCTAATTTTATTCCACCCTGGATGGCTTTTCTGACTGCTTCAGAGCACTGTGTTGAACATGTCACCATTCATTATGATTTTATTTATTGCTGCTTAAAGCAGACAGAATGAATACACACTTATGTAGCATAAAATTATCAGAATGACAGACTTGCATATTCAAACCAACATTAGATCTACTTATTTATGTTTTGTTTAGAGAATGTTTCAGATTGTGTCCTAAAATATGTGGAGGTAGATTTTTTTGGCCTCCTACCTCTACCTACAGTGATTGGAGATGACAAAACCCGTCAAGAGAAAAAATGGTTTTATCCTCTGAACCATAAACTTGCATGACAAAAGTGAGTGATTTGGAGATACACGAATCCTAAAATTTGATCAAGGCAAGTGACGTGAACAGGCTTTGGACAAGACAGGTTGTGTTGAGATATTTGGATTTCAGGAGGGAAAAGTCCCAGCCTGAGGCTGCTCTCTGTGTAATGTACAAGAAAATGTATAGAATTCTAGAATGGCTTGAGCTAGATGGGACCTTAAAGATAACCTGGTTCCAACCTCCCTGCCATGGGCCTATATAAGTAATATATACATGTGTATACTATCCAAGCAAATTCAACCCAAAACTTTGGAGTTTTGGCAAAGCAGAAGCAGTTTGACTTGGTGAATTCAAAAGAGCTGCGTTAATCCCCAGAGAAATGAAAAGCAGCCTTAGGGACTTCAGCACCCAGGTTTGTCAGCAGACGTTACCTGTGGGATGGTTATGAGTCATTCGTCCACACTCAATGCTCACTTCAATCAGTGACTCCAGCCTTTCTGGCTTCCAGTATCGCATCCCTAAACACATGGCTTTTGTGGATGCTCCAAATCCAGAACCTAAGGGCAAAAGATAACGCCAAGCATTTACATGGAGACTAATGATACACAAATATGTTGATAAAATGCAAATCAAGAATATTTTATTAATTCAACTGATGTGTGGGAACTCCTCAGGGAATGGGAAATTAGGATGCATAGAGAGTTACAAGTCTTGAAAGTTTCTTGTGAGGAATTTTGCTTCTACACAGTCATTCTGATTTTACAGGTATATTCCAATACTCTCAAGTGCTACAAAGAGCACGGGGGTTCAGAAAGGAGTGTGCTCTCTTGTTCACAGCATTTGTTCGCTTCACATTCTCATGCCATCTTTACTCATGCTTGGCAGACACTGCTATTTTGCTTGCTTCAGATGCCAGTACTAGAAAAACAAGTCTGAGAAACAAATACACTTTTCCTGCACCCTTATTTTAGTCATCTTCATGCTGAAAACACACAATCAAAACACTTTATACGAGTAGCACAGTTGATATTACAATTTTAACACGTTTCATCCTAGAGAGCTCCACCAGTAGTGCACAAAGCAGTTTCTCTACATACAAAAATGCTGTGTCCAGAAAGAAACTGAAGCCTATGGAGCCAAATCCTCCAAAGTTAACCAGTGTCAGAACTGAGGTTTCCCCTGTGACTAGAAATTAGTGTTTGTGTGCACACACATTATGGTACAGCCTGCACTTACTGAGCTTGGTCTTGGGAATTTCTGCCTGGTGCAGCACAGAGTTTATTTATTGAACAGTTAATTTAGAATTTCTTTTAATCCTCAGCATTGAGCTCATGATCCCAGGTGTTCAACTTTAAACACTTCATCAAATGGAGATTTAAATTCACTAATGAGTTTCTCTGCAGTACTTATCACAGTAATATCAGGATCCCACAGAAGTTTTAATGAGCTTATCTTCACAAGGCACCAGTGAGGTGATTATCTCCTCTTTGCAGCTGGTGAGCCCATGCTCAAAAAAGCATTAAGTCATTGCAGGCACCCACCCTGAGAAAGATAGAGTTCGATTTTTTAAAGTACTTGGCATTTTTCAGCACTGTCTTTGCTCAATCACACTTCCCGGTGACCTTGGGTACGGCTGAGAGCAATCAGCATTTCTCTACTTGGGCCCTGGAAGATAAGGGGCATATTTAGGCCACCTAATTTTAGCCTCTGTGGAACCTGAATTAGAAGCACAGTCTCCCTGTCTTTCCCAGATAGGCAGCACAGAGAAAGGCTCTGTCCCCATGAGTTGTTACAATGGTGTAGGAGGAGCAATTCATGGGCCAGAGCAAATTGAAGCAGTAGATGCCAAGAAGCCAGGGTCAGGGCTTTTAGTCACCTCTCCCGAGAAAGGCCTTCTGCTGCCTGCCTGGGCTGTGCCCATTGTGGGTGCAAAGCACCAGGACTTCTCTTGGAACACTGTTTGCCATTTAGTATCATCCCAAGCAGCTCCAGATCAGGTGTCCTAAGATCATGAGTGTGAGCAAAGTGTGGTAGTGGAGGTGGCTGGAAGATTGACTTCAAGCCAAACTGAAGCCTGAGCCAGACTAACATAAGCCACCCACTGGACTCTCCAGGGGCAATACAGACCAACTAGGATCTGAAATTCTTGAGAAGAGCCCCTCTTCTCCCCAGAAAGCAGCTATCCTGAGTGAGCGCCCTGGTTAGGTGATCTAATTAGGAAAACATTTCTTCCCTCCTTCCTCAGAGTCTAACGTGCAAATTTTGCATGCAATAACTCTTCCAAAAAAACCCAGACAAACAACCAATTAAGGTGTTTGAAAGGCTGTGCAAAAGGCTTTGCAAAATACCATTTTATTCCCCGCAGGTTCACAGCTTGCTTCCTCATCCCTTACTAGCCATCCTGCTAACAGTGAAAGGGGCCCTCTCTGGAATACCTTTGACCACCACTTCTGAAGAAAAGGCTGGATGATACCTGTCCTGCAAATGGTGTGTTTGCTCCTGTACCTCACATAGGCTGCAGCTGTAGTGCCTGGTTATTAAGGATCAAGGAGCAGATAAGCTGGCTGCCTATCCCAAAAATCATATAGAAACCACAAGGAAGAGTCAGGAAAGAAATCCAGTCTTCCAGAGCACCAGCCTGGTTAACAGTGAGAATGTATCTTGTCCTGCTTGCAGGACCAAACTCTTCATTGAAGTCTTTATAGTCTTCACTGTGCAATCCTGGTTCCTTCAAAGGACACAATCCATGCTGGTTGTCCAAGAGGGAAGGAATTTGTGCTACACGGAGCTGTTAGTTAAATAACATCTCTTAGTATATCCAAAGAAGAGGATGTGCTACAGTAATCTGACTGCTGGTCTGAAGGAGCTTGTCTTTGCAACCTCACTGCATTCCTCCAGTCTAGGAGGTTAAAACCTCCTGCAGAAGAAACCTTCTACTAAAACCTTCTGCAGAATTAGACAAGCAAACTTGGTAACAAAAAATTCCATCACATGGAGCAACATTAAGCTTTTCATAATATAATTTTATATTATGATATAAATAACCAATGATTATTATATAAATGACCAATAACCAGTTTTAACCAATTCAGTCCAAGGCTTCAGGGTGCTTAGTATCTGTTAGCTGCTATGTCTCAGTGTCTGCCATTTGAATCAGTGAAACAGGGGGACAGCAAGACTAGTTCAAGCAACAAATGCTACACATATGTAAGAACATAAGGACCATCCTCCACAGTCAGACCAAAGGTTGACCTAACTTATGAAGTCTGACAGTGGGCAGTGGAGAGGATACTTAAGAAGAAGTAAAATCAAAGTACAGTGATGCTACTAGCCCTTTGTACTAACTGAGCTGCCGACAGTTTGTCTCCCTGATCCAGAAGGCAGCTGGCTATTAGTCTTTCTGGTTAATAACACTTGAAGGACTTCCCTTGGGTGAATTTGTCCAACTATTTTTTGAACTCACATGAATCATAGCATCTGCAAATTGTCAATGGAAAGCAGCTGTGCAGCTAAATTAGGTGTTTTGTGAAGAAGTCCTTCCTTTTGCTTGCTCTGAAGTCATGACCTGCCAGTTTCATTTGAAGTCCCTAGCTCCTGTGCTGGAGGAGACAGTGAGTTTTGTCTGTCCCTTTCCACATGATCTATGACTTCACAGCTCTCTATTACTGTCCTAGACATCACAGCCTATGGAAGCCGTTTTTTACTAATCCAACCATCCTTCCTCATATTCTTTCTGTTCTCTTACATTCTTTTGGGAGGAGTTGACAGTCGACACTTTTTTATTACATCATTTCCATTCATGCACTACATTTTTCTCTTTTAGTGTGTAATACTTCAGTGTGCTTTTCTTCACTCTACATCTGTAGAATAATAAAGATCAGCTTAATGGCTGCTAAGCCCTGAAGAGGATGTGTCTTTCATGACTACAGACTGTTCCGCATGAGATCTTAGAGCCTGGCTGTCTGTGGCTTATCCTTCTCTTCATTTTTGTTCCCAACTTTCTGCATTTAACTCACACTTTTCCCTCTACCAGTGCCACCAGCAAAAGGACGCTGTTCTCAAGTTCTACTAGGAAACCCAGCAGCTACTCCAGTAGCTGCAGATAAAGACCTGTTTGGATGCTGCAGTCTCAGCTTGAAATACGCGCACGCTACAGGTTGAGCCAAGTTGCCATTTGACTGGCCTTACACAGTGTCTCCAAGGGCACATCTCTGGCTCGAGGGGTTCTGCCCTACTTGGATTTTGGTTCCAGCTCTCAAATATCACCAGTTCTCTTCTGAACAAGTTGAGCTTTTGGTAATGGAGCAAAATATTTTTTTTGCCATGTCTCAGAAGCAGCAGGCTCTTCTGCATCAAAAGAAATGCTGTCAGACAAATACTTAACAGTGAAAATGTTAACCTTGGGCTTATCAATGTCATCAAATGGAAACAAGCTCTTAAAATGAAAGGTGTTAGACAGCCTTGGGCAGGCCTTCTGGCAGTCACAGGAATCTCACCAGCCTGTAGCATATCTGGGTACCTCTGCAATGAGTGTGGCAATGAGCATGACATGAGGTAGCAAAGAGACACACAGGGCAGTATGACTTAAGAACTCAGTGTGCTGCCTATACCCACAAGAATTTGAGCAGAGGATCATCATATAAGCAGTGGAAAATTACCTAAACTAAGGTTTCACTTGCCCATGAAGGGTGGCACATGAATTCTTCCTCAAACTGAAATAAGAGAGAATGACCTCAGGAAAACAGTCCATAGGTTCCAGCCCATCCAAGATATCATCCAGCTGCTAGGCATTCAGTGCCAGTGGAATGTTTTTGCCCCAAGAAGAAATTTGTCAAAAATGAGTTAAGAAATGATGTCTGCGGCAGTATCAGGACCCACTGTAGGCTGAACACGTCACTGCTTCTTTTGCTCTCAGGGTGAAAAAAAGGTTTCTGGAGATGTTCAGGATGATATTTGTCAGACCAGATGGAGAAGGTGGGGTTTACCTGTCTGGTCTCAATGCAGGAATTCGGTTTAGATCCTTCTAGCCCAGAGCATCCCAAAAGCAAATAAGTCATCATGGAAAGCTGAGGAGGAGGAAGGCTGAAAGAAGATGATGTAGCTCCAACACGGCAATGGGCCAGGGAACAGCCACACTCCACCACTGGAGGTGTTGAGGGCTGCTCAGGGCCAGCAACAGCTCCCACAGTTATTTTGACCAAATGTTACTCGCTGTCAATCAGAAACCAAGACAATGGCCAAAGGGGGACTCTGTCAGATCTGCCTGGCTAATAGCAGGGTGAGCAGAATAAACGGGGAGGGGATCCTTTTCCCTCCCAGCAGCTGTTGTGAGCAGCAGGGGCTGAGTGAAGGATGGTTTCTGTGTCAGAGAAAACTGACAGCAGGGACCCAGAAATAGCCATGGCATTGTGCCACCGGGTCTTTGCCACGATGTTGCATCAATACGCAACGCTGCTGAGTGGTGCCGACACCTACTGCAGTGGTGCAGCGTCACAGAGACACATCTGTGTGAGCTGCCATTGTCTTGCAGCTGTCTGGGGCTACCTTCTCTGATGATGTGGTGTGTCTACAGGCTTTCGAGACTGCGCTGTATGGGTATCTGTGTACACATGGCTGCCTTCATGTTGTCTTGAAGTAGAAATTCAGTTAATCATAGAATGAAGTGATCATAAAGAGAAAGAAAAAGAGGGTCACGGGTAGGGAAACAGGACTAGGAATTCTAGGTATTATCAGCAAGACAGTCACAGTTGTTAGCAGGGCATGCACCTGCAGAAAAGTCTCTGCTTTCCTCCAGTGAATGCGCTGGTGCTTAGAGCAATTTACAAGCTTGGCTTTTTGTTTCAGCTTTGTCATCACTGAAAAGATCCAAGACTACAAACGTTTAGAAGAAAAATGGCAGAAAAATATTTCTTAAAATAACCATTAAACTCAAGGACAAAGATCTGGACCCCGAGGCACAAAGCCAAGAACAAAGTCTCTTTAAATAGATGTCAAAGAGGGAAGGGTTCATTTACGAGAGGACATAGTGCCCTACAGAAGGAATTCCTGGCGGATCTCTTGCCACCCTCAGGCAAACATGGAAATGTTTCAGGGGTAGCAGCCTTTGAAGTCAGGGGGAAAAAGGGAACAATTTCCATACAGCCACAGACACTGGAAACACGCATTATTCAAGCCAGGATCTATAAATGGGAAGTGGTACCTTACCCTTTTCATTGAAGGGTGTGTGCCAAGCGAGAAGGTAGTTGTCTGGTTTTAATTCTCTGCAACCTTCGATGGTAGCGGGGTCTGGCCGCCTCCCCGAGAGCTTGTCAATCACATCCACGTAGCGTTTTACCAGCTCCCGGTACAGGTCTTCTAAACACCAGTAATCTGCTCAGAGGATGGAAGATAAAGGTTGCTATGTGAAGGCAGAAGAGCAAGAGAGCACTGAAAACAAACCAGCAAGCTCACTATACATTTAAGAAATGTTCCTATTTCCATTTCCAATACACCGAGTTGTGTTTCTGGTGCCACTGTCAACACATTTTTACACAGCATGAGAGCAGGATGGAGTGAGTCCTGTCTCATCTCTCTGTTCTCTTCTTTTCCTGCTTTCCTTTCCACTTTTAATTCCTTTAATTGGAAAGATAAAGGCATTCTAGTCATTAACAGTAGCTGCTCAGGGGCTTTATTTAGACTCTGCCGTGTGAAGTATTTACAGAGGTGTCTTAAGGTGAATGCATTGCTGCCGTGGGGACTGGGTGTGCTTTGCAGTCACAGACACAAATCCAAATTAAAAATGAAAGCCCAGTTCTTAACTGACTGCTGAACCATTAAAATGAGATATTAATGATTAAAAAGCGAAAGCAAGTTAATGACTGTCTTTTAATCTGGGTTTTATATTTATTTTGTGTAAAATTTGTAGGTCTTTCATGCAGGAATCCCAATATTTTATGTCACTACAGTAACCAGAACAGCAAGCTCTTAGAAAAATGATTCTACAGATCAGTAAGAGTAGTAATACCCTACGGTCCATAGTATTTCCAGAAGATACATTTCTTTCTGGAGTAAGTTCACCAATAAAAGCTGTTTATTGAAGATTTTTTGCAAAAACCTACAGTCTTGCCTAAGGGGGCAGGTTCCCCTGTTAACCATACAGTTTCTTCAGTAGAGCTGCTTCTCTTGGCCGCTGTTCTGTGGTGCTGGGCTTCAAGAGCCCTTCCACTGGCATCTGCTACAGTTGTGGAATCAGTGGGAATCGAGGCGGCCGTTGGGATTTGTCCATTTATCTCTGTTCTACGCACTTAGAGAAACCCCATTTAATCCTTGGTTTGATGCACAGATTGAATAACCCAGCAGGGGAAGTTTTTTTCTAAAAATATCTTCATTTTGTCAAAGACTGGTGATTTCTTGAAACCCACAGAAGAGGATTAATTTAAGAGAAAGTCTAGAGCCCTGTAAGCCAAAGCTGCACAGAAGTACCAGTTTTGCAGACAGGTGAGTGAAGATGCAGGGTAAAGACAGGATTCCCCTTCCTTCCCATTAAAAAATACCCTAAAGGAACAAGATAATTTCAAGCTGCTGATTCTTTCCAGATTTAGGAATCAGGTGTCAGTTTATCTGGATTGGAACCAGGAGAAGGGTTTACCACCTGGCAGCTTCTGCAGAAGCCTTGTCCCCAGAGCCAGAGTGAATCCCCGTGGTCCAGCACCTCTGGGCTGCCCAAGTCCACCACAGTTCCCACACCTGGAGCCAGGATGCTGTCTCACCCATCAAGTCAATTGGACAGGTTTTTTCTTTAGGAAGAGAACCTTATGTTTTTTTAAGCCCATTTCTATATCAGAGATGAAAAGGCTTTTCTTGCTGCAGGGATAGTTCCCCTGCTTTTGAGGATGGTGTTCTGATTCCTCCCTTATGGGACAGATTCCTGCTGGCAGCTATTTGTCCTTCATTGCCAGATCAAGCTTTCAGTCTGAGCACATGGTGGATTTGGGGACCACCAGCTTAGTCTGCAGCAGTGCCCACAGCCCCCACTGCTTCTGGCCACTGAGCAACTGATGTCATCTACCTTGACTTTTGCAAAGCATTTGACACTGTCCCGCATGACATCCTTGTCTCTAAACAGGAAAGGCATAGATTTGATGGGTTGACCTCTCAGTGGTTAAGGAATTGACAGGGTGGTTGCACTCAAAGAGTTTCTATCAATGCCTCAGTGCCAAGTGGAGACCAGCGATGAGTGGCATTTTTCAGGGGCTGATACTGGAACAAGAGTTATTTAACATCATTGCGTCTTTGTCGGTGACGTGGGCAGCGGGACTGTGCACCCTCAGAAAGTTCGCCGATGGCACCAAGCTGTGCGGTGTGGGGAGCATGCTGGAAGGACGGGATGCCCTCCAGAAGGACATTGACAGACTTGAGGTGTGGACCTGTGTAAACCTCATCAAGTTGAAGAAGGCCAAGTGCAGCACAGTCCTGCACATGGGTCAGGGCAATCTCAAGCACAAATACAGGCTGAGCGATGGTCGGATTGAAAGCAGCCCTGAAAAGAAGGACTTGGCAGTGTTGGTGGATGAAAGATTGAATGTCAACTGTCAACGGGCACTCACAGCCCAGAAAGCAAATCACATCCTGGGCTGCATCAAGAGAAATGTGAGCAGTAGGTTGAGGGACATGATTCTCCCTCTGCTCTTATGAGACCCTACCTGGAGTACTGTGTCCATATCTGGTGCCCCCAGCAAAAGAAGGACATGACCCTGATCGAGGAGCAGGTCCAGATGCGGGCCATGAAAATGACTGGGTGTCTGGAACACCTCTCCTATTAGGACAGGCTGAGAGTTGGGTCTGTTCAGCCTGGAGAAGAGAAGGCTCCAGGGAGACCTTATTGTGGCCTTTCAGTACTTAAAGAGGCCTCCAGGGAAGCTGGGGAGGGACTCTCTGCCAGAGTGTGGTGATAGGACAAGGGGTAATGGTTTTAAAATGAAAGAGAGTAGATTTAACTTAGATATAGGAAGAAATTCTTCACTGTGAGGGTGGTGAGGCACTGGAACAGATTACCTAGCTAACTTGTGGATGCTCTATCCCTAGAAGTATTCAAGGCCACGTTGGATGGCTCTCTGAGCAATCTGGTTTAGTGGAAGGTATCCCTTGCCATGGCAAGGGTGTTTGCAATTAAATGATCTTTAAGGTCCCTTCCAACCCAACCCATTCTATGATTCTATGATGATTCCCCTTCTGGGATGTCCTGCATGCAGCTGGTAAAGCGCTGCCCAAAACTGCTTCCTTGGGTGAAAGCTGCCTTTAACACAGACCTTCATCTCACACTTGGCTGCTGCTGCAGCCTCAGGCTGGGAGCTCCCCAAAGGGCAGTGCCCTGGCAATGGGACTTCATGGTGAACCTAAGCCCTGGTCACGTCCATCCCAGGCTGCAAACATCCCTCATGTACCTGGAGTTCTGCTCCAAGGGGATGCTGCCTGTAGCTGGCAGTGAAGGACAGGAATATTGTTATTGCTTATCCTCCCTCTTTTTTTTTAAATGTTTCTATTTTTTATTTCTTTGTCTGTTAACATCCCAGGCACCCAAAATACTCTTTAAAATCTCAGCCTACGCAGCAGCGAGGGCTCCCCACTACACAAGGAAGGCAGGTCCCTTGGGCCAGTGGCAGCTGCCTTCAGCCCCAAGGTCCCACCTTCACCTTCATTAGCTTCATTCTTTGGATTGGGATGATTTGGTGTCCAGGCTGGGCCATAAGTGAGCCCAGCGGCTTTTTTGCATTCCCCTTGCCAGGAGAAGACACTGCTGTGGGCAGGAGCAGTTCTGTGTTCTTTGTGGGAAGCAGAGAGAAGGACGTGCTTTCCCCTGATCACTAATGTTACTATGAAACAAAGATTTTGCACTTAACTTCCCCATGCCAGCTTGTTCCTTTACTCACCAGCCCCTAAAAGCATCTCTTTAAAAAGCTTGTTTAATCAGGCCAAAGAAATTAGAGTGTAGGAAAAACACGGCCGGTGGGAATTATGACTGAGACGTTTTCTTTGGAACCACAGTGCTGCTGCTCTAGTTAAGAAATAATATTTATTATTGTACTATTAGTCTGACTGGCTTGATTACCCAGAAGTTATGTTTTAGAGAGTTCAATAAGCAAGAAACATATGATACGTATTTAATCATAGCCTATATTCAGAAATATGTTAGTCATCTTTTTTCTTGATGGACTGACATCTTGCCCTTATCTTTAGTGTATTAGCTACCCCTTAAACCATTGCTTAGCTAATAGCCAAGTATGAAATGTCCAACACACTCCTGAAGTGATCTCTACCTGCTAAATTTAGAGCAGATTGGAAGCAGGCAGATAAAGTGGGGAAACAGAAGCACAAGGGAAATTTCATTGACGGGAAGAATACTTGGCTACATTGTGAGCTTCTGCTGCTGTTCGTGATCCAGGGTTAGGCTTTTTAAGAGAAATGAGGAATATTTTTCTAGAGATTAAAAATATTAATTCATTCTGAAGATGCAAAATACTGCTGAATGGTCGCTGTCTTCTGGTGGACTTTTGATGATGATGTTGACAATCTCAGAAAGCTCTGGTTCTATGGGTAAGGTGTCAATATAGATGTCATCCTATCTATTAAGAAAAAACCAAATGTTCCCTGTCAAACTATTGTGATTTTACAAGACACATACTAATGACTTCCACTATTACGACAGATTCCATTATAAATACAGTATGTTCCAATATTTTTTGGACTAAAGACACAGAGCTCTCCTTACAGACTAAGTTGTTCCTTTTCTAGCCTTGCAAGGGACAACCTTTTGCCCAAGAGCCAGCAAAGAAGAGACAGCACTAACGATTTTAGCCTGAAACAGGTATTAAGGTGACTCTACTCCAGTCTGGAGTTCTGCACACAAGCATGTTAAAAATGCACTTAGAAGAGCTCTTATCTTTGACAGAAGAATGTCTAGTAGCTATATGATTCCCTGACGCATTCCAGCATGCAGATAATTTACTTAGCAATTATTTCTGTTATGCTGGATGTGTGGTATTTTAGCCTTTAAGCTTTAACCAAGTGTATAAACCTAGGGAAAATACAGGAAGAGCCCCTTGACACTCAAGAAATCAAAACTCTCCAGTTTGTGTGATGGTCACAGGATCATGCTCATGGAGGAGACAAGCTAATGCATATTATCATTCATAGAAGCAGCACTTCTGACATGCTTTCTCATGATTTCCCCAGAACTCAGGCTTATGCTAAGAAATGCAGAAGTTCAACAATTTTGTTCCTTTCCAGACTGTGTTTGCTAGTCCCATTGCACCTACCTGTGATGACAGCCTCTGCAGTAGCCATGTGCATGAGCGTGTTGTCACTTACTGGCCACTTGTCAGGAGAGAGCACCAGGTTCTCAAGCCCTCCAATTTCCTTCAGCTCCTGCTGGATTTTTGCACCTAAGGCATTGTTTTCTCGGGAGAAATTACGGTAACCGAGAGCATCCCCTACCCCAGCCAGCACAAGCGCAGCCTTAAATTTATCCATCCCTGAGACACTTTCCACTTTCCTTTTGTCCGAGACAGCCACCGAATCTGGATCTTCCTTTGTTCCTTTGCCTTCGGCTCAGCTCTCCCGACACTTTATATCAGCCATTGTGTCACGCCGGGAGCTCTCTTTATAAGGCAAGTACTTCCTTTTCAGGCTTGGCAGATGCCATCTCTTGTCCGGGACCCAACAGAGAGGAAATATTTCATAACCCAGGGATTTTGCAGGGGCTTTGTTCTATGAAATCACAAGAGTGGACTTGCAAAGCGAAGCGCAAACGCCCTGTATCTACAACCCAGTGTAAAGCAAGCCAGAAAATGCTTAGCCCTACCCAGCGTAACTCTACACCCAGAAAAACACATGTCTCTACAGGGGTGTTTATTTATTTAATAACTTGTAAATTAAGACATTTTCCTGACCTTTTCTGAGATGCTGGAGTCAGCCTTCCTTTCAGGGACCACCAGTCAGAAGGAAAGCCTGTGATAAAAGGACTTTCCAAGCTCTGTACAAACCAGAATGAAGGGCTAGGCAGTAAGAAATCCAGCCAAATGCAGACTACCTCTCTCATTTCTAATTAACTTCTACGGTGATGTTTTGTCAACAGCTTTCTTGCTCTGTTCTACCTATTACAAGAATGTTTTGCTAGTTCACTGCATGCCTGGATAAACACTGAGCAAAACACCAACTTCAGTCCCGTGCCTCTTACCCCCTGGCAAAGCGTGACTTTTTCCTAAGGCCGAGCTCAGGTGCAGCCCACATTTGGACTCTGGAAGGAAACTATTTGGAAAGATGTATTTAAATAGCATCCTATGAGTCTAAGAAAGTTCACGTGTGATGAAATCTCAGTACAAACCAAGATTTATTAATACCATCCTTTCCAGCTTGATATTTGTGCAGTTATGTGCCTCATTCCCTTACCGTGGTTTTATTCTGTGCTTCTGGCATGCAGTGCGAGGAGGGGCTCTGCAGTCTTACAGCCTTTCAATCACCTTTTGCCCACAAACACATCTCTGCATAGGCTTCAAGGGGTCTGCTGAGACCAAGTCACCATCCATGCTGTCACAAATTGCTGCTACTCGACAGCTAGAAATACAACTGTAAATATAAACACAGGTAGAGAAACAGAAAGCTTTGGGCTTGACGGCGAATTTGATAAAGGATATCTAGGGAAAAGTCTTTGTTTTAATTTGATTTTTTTTCAGGAAGCAATACTGATTGGTATTTGGATGGAAAAGGCCAGCAGTGTAAAGGATGCATCCTCCTGTCAGCCAGGGTGATAAGCAGCTAATCACGGTCTGAGTTAGTGATGCGTGTAGAAATACCACTGTACTTCTCCCGCAACCTTAACGCAGTTTCAGAACTCACATAAGCACTGCCATCCCTACTCTACGTTGTAAGAAGCTGGGTGCCAAAGTGGTGAAAGCAGCTTCTGTTAAGTACGCGTTTGTTTTAAAGATCAGGCCTTGGGTAACAGGAGTGCTGAGAGTTAAGGACACTGAGAGTGTGTCTTCATTGCTAGGAATGAACAACTCTGCATTTTAAAAGCAAATAAAAATCCCTCAGGGTAATTATTCCTTAGGGTACCAGGGGCGTTATGTAGGGAGCAGAGCAGATGCAGGGCCAAGTGGGATTGTGGCCAGATCCCTGCACTTGTCAGAGTTCCCTCAGGTTCTGCCTGTCTGAAAGTGAACACCCAAAATGGAATGCTAAGGCCAAGGCCACTTAAAAAGGCCCCACCAGGCAGAAGCATCGATGCTGATGTCTCTCGTCTCTCTCCCAGGTCTATGCCCCCTTCTGTGACACCCACCTCTTCTCCACTCCCACAGAGCATTACAATTTGGAAGCGCATAGGAATTTGAACTTGCAAAGCAAGGACAGGACAAAGCACCTGCTGAGGCACCGTGAAGAGCTAGTAAGGGCCTCATCAGATGGAAGGTTCCTTCCTGAAAATGGGCAAAGCTATTCTTAGTTTTCCATTTATCTCTTCCTTCTGAACGTGGCTGGCAGTTGCACTGCCCTTTTGCCTCCCATGAACTTTACCCTGTTGCTTGCACACTTGGCTGCTCTTAACATAACCCAAATTAGGAATAAAATCTTTGGCTTTAGAAATAAAGCTATAATGAAAACACAGATAAAATTTCAGGGAAGTTCTATTTTTCAACTCTGCAAAACAGAACACGCAACAAAAATCTTAGTTTTTATTTAATTTGTTAATTGCGCGCAATTTCCTTTTCATGTGGCACTTCCAGCCACTATGAGCTTTGTGGGCAGAGGTAGGTTAGGCACATTGATATCTACCCCTAATCCCCCCAGGGGAGAAAATTCTTTGTATACTGTCATACTTGCATGTCTTAAATGCAGCCAAAATAGAGTAACTCCATTAAGATGAGTAAGTATTCTCTCAGCATACATACTCACACTAGGGAAAAGAAAAAAAAAGTAGAGTTGACAAATGTTTGGCAAATATTAAATGAGGTAATGATGCAGCTTTAGCATCCTTTCACTGGTGTACACGACAGATTTCAGATGGGGAAATTCAGAAAAGAAAGGATTGGAAAGGGAGGACAGAGAAAATGCTCGTGTTGGTGGCAATGGGCTGTTGTTTCAGTTCGAGTGCATTTGAAGTCCTATGTGAGAACAGGAAAACATACCTTCAGCAAATGTGGCTCCTCCTGCTCCTGTGGCTCCTCCTGCTCCTGTCTCCCCCACCTGAGGGGATACAAATCAGTGATCTCCACTGCCCAAGAGAAAGTTCTTGGGCTATCCAGGCACCATTGTCTTTTATGAATAAATGAACTGGCAAATGGAGCGCGGGCTGAGACTGTTCTGTCAACACAAGCCCTTCAGCATTCTAAGTTAAAAGAAGACTACACCCCAAGTAGCTGACCCATGAGTGAGTGGTGCTTCTGCCATTCAAAAAGAATCAGCAGGGAAATGCTCTTGATTCCGAGTTCACCCATCCAAAGGATGGAGAGCCCTATCCTGGAAAAGGATATGATGAAAAGGTAGGGCTGATACCAAGTGGGTGTCAGACTTGCCAGAGCTGCATCTTTGGTTTCACTGTGGCAACAGGAGCATTTCTTTAGGAACAACAATAAAGTTAGATAATTCCTGAGATCCAGGAAAAAACAGACTGCTTTTACTTAATTCTTTAACTGAGTGGGGATGAGTCATTGCCATGCTGCTTTACACCATCACCATAAAGGAAAAACCGTGTTTAATGCTACGGCACGGACTGCTTTCTTCTTCACCCTCTTGACAGAAAGCCTATGTCACGACATAAAGCCTGTAGGATCTGCCTAACAACAGAGTACTTCACTGCTTGTAAAAGTGGCCCAAGAAAAAACGCACGGGAATTTGTCAAGTATACCAACAAGAGGAAGCATCCCAACAATTTTACTCAATCAAAATTTGAAAGCCCTTAAGCCTCCTCAGGCCTTTCTTGTGAAGAGGTGAACATTGCACCCACTTGTCTGGAACTCGGGATCTACTGCACGCGTTTGCAGAGGTAGCTGCAGTTGCAGACCCCTCTGTAAACACTTCAGAACAAAAAAGCCCTTTCTAAAGGTGTGTCATCCTCACCCAGTTCTACCCAGCATACTGTACACAATGCAAAGTTCAGGAAACACATTTTGTTGGGTTTTTCTTTTTAAAGTTTTCATGGCTGTAAAACATTACACTTTTTCCCTTTCAGGGCTGTGCCTTTTGGTGTGTCAGATGCTGGCTGGCATCAGCTGAGGGAAGCTACTGGTGCTGACATTCAAAAGAGAAAGAACTTGCCGTGGTTCAAGTATCAGCACCAGCAGTTTTGCTGTTCTAGGGGAAGGAAGACAGACTTGTGCAATACCACAGCCCCCAGCAGCTGCTGAAACCACAGGAGAGGGATGCCAGCTGGAAGGTGGCACACAGAGGACAACTTACTCATTTTGATTTAAACCTTCAGAAGAGAATTAAGAACAGTTGAATACATACCTCTGAAGGTATCTGCGAAGACTTCTGAGCGTGCTGCTTCTCCTCCAGAGCTGAGCCTAGGACTGAGCAAGACTTTCCCTGCAATTACACCTCTCGTTGCCAGTACACAGTAATGACACAAATTCCAGGGAGTTTGGTCGCTGGCAGGTACATGGAGTGGCTGCAGCACTGGAGCTAAACACAGCGAGCTTCTCGAAAGGTGAGCAAAACACATTTATTAGAACTGCTCTAAAATAATGAGTTACATCTTTGCCCTCTTCTGACTGATGGAACAGTAATGCAAGAATCTAATACATTAGCCAGAAAGCCCACTGGCCATTGCAAGGCTTCCAAAAGCAGAAAGCTGACAAAAAACCATACAGACATCTCACATGAGTGAATTCAAGCCTTTGAGAGTCCATTTATTCCTTTTTTTCCATTGCCACACAATTTACACATGTACAGCTTACTCAGCAGCAAATCTCTCAGGTGCATTGGATGAGCAGATGCCTGCAGGTTTGCTCTCCTTGGCATGACATACATGATAAATTACATTTAAATTTAGAATTGGCAAGTACAAATCCCATGGCTCAGTTTCAAACACTCTAGGATGTAAAAACCAAACAATTTGGCACCAAGTTTAAAAATACATACAGCATGTCTAGGAACTAATTACTGTATGCACCAAACAACTTGGAGACATCTGTAGCATTTATGATTGGAGAGTGATCACCCTGGGGGTTACTGCTGTATCAGCTTACCAAAAAAGAGAGTCACAGTGCCCTGCAACGTGGAACTGTGGACTGCAGCAAACTAGTGAAATACATCAGGAACTTATCATTTGAAAGCTATTTATTTGCATTTATATTTCTGATCAAGGTGTTACTCCATACTATCATTTATGGGAATGTAAAAGGCTTATGTGTTTTCAAAGGGGTAGAAGAAGAGCAGGAAGAACAAGAGACAAAGTGTAGTAGGTCTAGGAAGCTGGCTGGCAAGGAGCAACTCCTAGCTGGAGAGTATTTTGCCCAATCTTCTTCTGTTGGAAGATGCCTTCCATGAAGAAACCTCACAGAAATGAGGTTTAAGAGTAAGTGAATACATGTGTATATATAGAAACTGAATACTGTGCTAGCTACCCTCCTCTTCCTCAGCGTAACAAGGCAAAAAAACCTCAACTCTCGGGCTTTTTTTTTTAATGTTCTGTTTATTTGAAAAGGTAGAAGGTTCACCAGGTTGATTTGAAGGAGTTCTTAGCATGAACAAATGTTTCACAAGTTCTAGTGCTATGAAACTACTCAGTTATATCACATAGCCATAGATTAAACTCTTCTGGTCAGTCATAGTATAGCTGTATATCTTAAGTGGCAAGTGTGTGAATAACAAGCAATCCACTGCTTTTGGCTGGATAAGTGCACTCGATGTTATGAGATGCTCCATGATCTCCAAAGTTTATAGGACAGATAGATAAATGGGTCATTTGGGGAAGGAAAAGTAGGCAAATCAATGATTCAAAAAAGCATAACACTGCTTTTAATTCTCTATTGACTTCTGTAGAATACCTGGACTTATGTACACCACTACCCTTCTAAAAAAATGTAGTCAGAAAGTAATAATTGGGCTTAATATTACTCCCTAACTCCACCGAGCAGAGAGAGGCAGCTGAAGGCTGGGACACTGACACCTGGTGGCTTCCATGCAAGAGCCAACGTTTACAAATACTGCCTTTGGGTGAAAAGGCTGCGACTAAACCACTCACGGGGCATTGGTAACTCGCACGCTATATTCTTATTAACAGAAAAATGGCTCATTTGTTTAAATTTATCCTAATCCTGCTTGCTAAGCATCACACGCAACTGTAATTCTCTCAAGTGGAAGAATGAAGGTCATCCTTCTGTACGCAGCATCTACATTTCTTCATGGAGGCTCCCCTGACAAATAAAAGCTGACTGCTTGTATGGCACTCTAAATATTAGAGTTTAAGATAATATTGTAAGCTTTTATACCCTCACAACTACAAAATAAAATAGTATGAGATCATGCAATACTTCAATGACCTGATGTGATCCAAACAGATATAAATTATATAGCTTAATGCACCATTTTCTCCACAAATCTTAGATCTACTCAGTTCTAATTACAGAAAAGATATTAGTCAGAGCTGTACAGACTCTTTCACAAATCATCAGCAAACTTTTACAGCGGCTATGACAAACTCATTTTGATGAGGTAGCATTTAAAAGAGCCCTGGGTGAAGATGTGTTGGATAGTTATTGGTAAAACTTTTTTGTGCTTAGGCAGTGGAAGACACTTGAGAAAGAGGAGACAGAACTCTTTGGAATCGCTGGCTGGTGAAAGGGGAGAAACAAATGACCGAAGAAGTTCAGATTTAGTGAAAACCAGTCCAGTTCCACTAGCCTTGAGATCAGTGATACTGCATTAAGTTACTCTTTTTTTCCCCTTAAATAAATAAACCAGAATGCACAACGCATCCAGAGGCATGAACGTTTATCATTATTAATATAAAGGCTCCTTATGATTTCTCCAAAGTGGAAGCCAACTGGTTAAGTCTTTAAGCTTATTCACATTTATTTTCCATGACAAGTGCCAGGAACTGCATTCATGGCTATGCTGCATTTAGCCAGAATTTATCTGTAGTCTGAAACATATCATAAAAGTGAAAGTTATATTCCACCAGTTCACTATTTAAAATAAATAACACACTTAATTGAAGACTAAAGGAATTATGATAATCAAACATGAATTATAAAAGCATCTTTGGTTGTTTAATATCTATTTTAAAATGGTTAATAATAATAAAAAGAAGGGGAGTTGCAACACAGCACAGAGCAGCAGCCCTTTCTCAGCAACGCTGCTACACGTCCAAGCACTTCAAGAATGATGAGGAAGTTAATCTCACTGGGAGAAAACAAAAGTCTGGATGTAATCAATCTATACATCTAGGACTTAAAAATGCAAATTTAAGATTTTGGCAGCAAGTGAAAAAAACCCAGCGTAGCTGGTTCTTTGTTTTGTTACAGTTCTATTAGGACAGATCCACGGAACTAACTTTTATAAAAATACAACATACTGCATATGTTTTATTTAGGGATTTAATTTATATACCACAAATACTGCTTTTAATATAAGTACAATATAATACAGTTTTAGTTACGTAACTGCTGGTGTTCACTTTGGAGCATGAACTGAATGGCATGCTGTGCTGTCAAAACTTTAATAAAATGGCCTCTAGTTAAACTTCTCCAAAGTATAAAATCATGCAAAAATCTACATCCTATATGATACAACCAGTACAATAATTGAAGCCAACAGCCTACAAACAGCCTGGACTATTCTTCTGAGTTTGTTCTTGAAGCGTCCGCAAATGAGTCATCGTTTTCTTTAGGCAGAAAGAAAGAATCTCAGTTTTGTCTCCAGAATCTCATCACGACCACTGAAACCAGCAACAACGTGCACAGTTATCAGTCAGCAAATCTTCATTACCTAATGCAGTTCAGAGAGCACATTTAGTCCGTAGTGACAAGTCTGGGGTTAGGAACTTTTACGTTTTCCTCCCGTGACTACCGGTCGTGCATATTCCACAAAATCATCTATAAGAACAGGCCACGCTCCTAAAGAGAAGTCAAGCAGTTCAGAAATGAATTTATTGTTACCAGAATAGTCTCCAAATACAGAGGATCAGCAGCTCCTTTTGACATTTCTGGCCTAGTTACCTTTAACATGCATGATAAGATAAACCACTTCAATAAAGGACCTAACTAATAAATTCGATAGTTGAATCTCTTCTTGCAGCAACAGTTCTTAATTCAGACAAGATGTATTGCAAACAAAGATCCACACTACAAAGTTTATAAGCATCAGCTGACAGCAAACCATGGCATTCCTAGTAGAGCCAGTCCTCATTGAGGAAACATTTCTGTACACGGTCACTCCAAAACAGGATTCGCAGGATTAGTAACAGAGCATAAACTGCTTTTAGGTCAGTGAAAAACACACCCATTCTTGCAAGTAGAAAAATGATGCATTTCCTTGCAGTTAGCAGCATGTTTGTAGGAAAAACCCAAATACAGTTGCACCAAGACTGTCACAGGGTAGCAGGTTCTAGTAGTGCGTGCTAGATCCTGGTGTAACAGCATCTTTACTTCTATTTCCACATTGCAGTAAACTAGTGAACCTTCTTAGCATTACTGTTTTGGCAACAAGTATGACACTATATTTGCAGCTAAACCTCTAAACAAATCCAGACAGAAGGTAGCAGCATGTTCTGTTGTTTGTTTATAGCAGTATTTTAATTCTGCTGTACCAATTTGTGAAGACATTCAAGCACTGCTTACCTTCTTCATCATAGTTGGACATATCATCTGCGATCATATTTCCAAAGTCTAACAACAGATTCCAAGTATCTTTTGGAATTGATCTTTTATGATGTTCCTATAAAGAAGGAAAAAATGGTACTGTTCAATCCAAACTATTTTCAAATTCTGCAATAGTATTTTTATATTGACATATATAGAAATAAATGTTTTACAAGTGTTTAGGTTTGTGGGTTGGGTTTTTTTTTTTTTTGGGGGGGGTGTGTGTGTGTGTGTTTGGGGTTGGTTTTGGTTTGTCTTGGGGGGGGGGGTTTGAATAAAGTCCAGAGCTTCCAAAGCAAGCTACAAAACAGATTGCAACTAAAGAAGGAAAGCAGCATAAGAAGTCTTTGATAGCTGTTTCACTTCTGTTCTGCTTTTAGGATACGTGTTCCTAACCTGTTACAGAAAAGAATAAAAGCAAACACCCTTTATACTTCTAGTTAATGGCATCCACTCAAGGGTCAGAAACTGTGCAGCCAGAGGTTACCATTCTGTCATTTCACCTTGAGCCCTTTTTTCCTCACCCCTTTTTACTTCTGCTTACTCAGTCTCTCTTTCAGCCTGTCAGTTACAGTTGCACCTGCACTCATCTCACTCAATCCAAGCCTGCTTTCTGGATCTATCATCTCAGCCTCTCTTCAGCTATTCTCTCCTCTACCATAATGCACTTTCTGACCAGTCTCCTCTTCCCGAGCCTGTCCTATTCTCTACGACCACCTCCTCGCCCGATTTCAAATACACTCTCTCTGCATCACCCCATTCACAAGGACTGGTTGCCACTCTGACCAGTTTGAGCAGCACTCCAAAGAACTTCACTATTAGCATTCTCTTAGCTCTGAGCCAGCACTCCCAAGAAGAGAGACTGTGTGGGAAACACAACTACTAAGCAGTTGTGAGCTGTGGGATCAAGTGGGACCATTCACATCTCTCTTCATCTGAGGATATTACCTGAAAAGAGCAGGAGATTAATAAGGAATTTGATTTCAACACCTACTTCTGGGTTGCAGTAAGAAGTTGCAACTGTATAAAAGAGTGAAGGGATGGTTTGGGGTTTTTTTTTGTGTTATTGGTTGTAGAGTGGATTTTTTTTAAGCAGTAATACTCTAAAGTTATATATGTGTATATATATATATAAATCTCCAAACTGCATTACAAAAATCTGGCTCAAAATGATGTTCAACACAGCAGCAGACACTTCAGTCCTCTAACTGAAGCCAAAGGCTGCATCTTGTCAGCAAAAAATATGACAAGTGAATAAACATACCTTTTGAAACAGGTTCCTTAAAACAAATGAAACACAAACAAAAAAAGCCCCCCATCCTGAAAAGTCCTAACTTCTTAGGCTGAATATTTTTTAATCTAAACATTAACCTGAATATTTACTTCAGATTAAAATATTTATAGCAAAGTAAGACACCAGATCATCTAGATTATTGCTTGAAATAGATATCTGCAGAACTGTCTGCTGTAACAAACTTGATCACATAGCCAAGTGGGGGGAAAAAACCCCAAACTTTCAGACTTTTCTTCAGTTACAACCTTAGATCTGAAATTGGATGTGTTAAATGTATTAAGGCAGTTAAAATGTGAAATGTTTTCACATGTTCTCTTGATGAAACTGGTGCATTATTCAGTGAATAAAATAAATATACTGTCCAGAGATTTAGAAAAACTGCCAGAAAAATATTGCAAGAAGAATACACTTCCCTTCTTAAGCACTGGAATCACCAGTCATTGTCACCATTGTCACCACCACGGACAAAATGTAGAAAGACTTCTTAACTCTCCTAAACTACAGATAAAAATAAAAACTGAAAAAAAACCAAACCAAGCTCAAGATAAATTTTATATTCGGGAACATTATAGAAGCTTTTCTTCTTTGCAAATATAGAAAAATGGATGAATGAGTCAAGATCTCATATTTTGCAATTTCTCAAGTTTCATTTATGCTTCTTTACTCCACTGAATTGCACTGGTAACAGAAAACTGTCAAGATCAGTTCATGACTGCTATCTAAAAAATGAGTCGAGAGAATTACTCAGACAAGAACTTCCATTTAAAAAGAAAAGTCTTTCACTTTTTTTTCAGTCATAACACAACTGACATTTAAAAAAGACTGAGTTTATGCATTAATACTACAAAAGGCAGAGCATGGTAAAATACATGGTTGACAAAAGTCACAGCTGTCTTGCGAGCAAAGACAACATGGGTTTGATCTACAGTCACAGCTTCCTTTCATGCAGAAGCTTTCCTAAGTAGGAGATGCAGGATCAAGCAAGCAGAATGCCCTTTTGTTTTGCTACATCTTTTTGCATTTTTCTAAGTTAGGAAATTATGCAGATAAGGTTTAATTTGGCTTGACTAAAGACTATTTTATATCACTTATCAAAAGGAAAACGTTTGAAGGAAGTATTGAGGGATCCTTTCATTTTCTTTATTGTAAGCACGCAGCCCACAAGCCAGTCTACTGTGGACTAAGGAAGGAATATGGTACATACTTACCAACAAAAATTTATTCCAAAGATCTAGAAATTTAAATCTTCCTGACAAGACTAAATTCCAGTATGCAATTGCCATTTCTAGATCTGCAAGAGACAAAGTAACACCCGAATATTATGGTCATTACATGCAATAAAACTCTTAAGCTTAAACAATTAATGCTGCATTCAGTATCTTATGAGATGAATAATATTCTTTTAAAATCACTACAAAAAATATATGGAACTGTTTCCTACTCTCACTGCCCAAAAGGTGGAAGACAAGCAATAAAGGTATAAATTGTACATTGAACATTGAAGTCACAAAGACTAAAATATTTTTATCACCATCCAGCAGTGCCAGATTAAAGGTACTTTCAGTCTACAAAACCAGAATAAAATAGTTGTCAATAACTGTGTACAGAAAAATAAAATAAATCTATATGCACAAGCCCAGCACATATTGGCAAAAACCCAACCATTTAAGTCTGCGGGTGCCAATTCCTGTTCATTTATCACATTTTAGACACACGACTTTAAAAGGGATTTAAGGACACAAGGGGATGAGAAAAGATTTGTCTGGGGCATGAAATTTCTACAGCACCCTTTACACCAGTAACTCACTTCTTCTGGAATTGCTTGCCAAACACCTACACCCACTACAAAGAATGTAAGTTGAAGAAAGCAGCCCTTATCCTGCACCACGAGCAGTGATCTGAGAGCAGAGCTCAGCTCGTGCGTGCCAGCAGGAGGATGCGGCGCTGCCCCACATTCAAGCAGAAGAGCAGGAGCAGTATCAGATGCAGTGTAAGGGTAGAAAGGATGTTTTCTTGAAGGCCTGTTTTCATTCTCAGCAACTCACACCACCTCGTTGCTTCTGTGCTTGGTCCCATGGGTAACAGCACTAAATGTAGGCATACTGCTGTGCAACCACAAAGTAAAGCACAGTCTTTTTTTATGCAAAAAGATTTCCATTTGTGCTTGTGGTGTAAAGGAGAAACAAAATAGGAAACCTGATAGAAAGTATTGTCAGAGGGTAAGGCAGAAACTTGACCTCCACCTACAAGAAAGAAGCATGGTATTTGAAACTGTACGCATCACATTACGAGCCAAAGGACACGCTGGCACCTGAAATCAAGTTTCAAGTGTGAAAGATGTGTTCCAAATTTTAACATAGCCAGTTTCTTAAAGTCTGTATCAAGAGAGGGCTGGGGCCCAGACAAAATGCTGAGTTGAGACGTAAAGAAATGCAGTACACCTACACCTAGCCAAACAGCTGCCAGCGTTTGTTCCACTATGATCAGAGTGCTTTTCAGTACAAACTTGCTTGACCCCCAGTAAACTTCTCTCAGTCCTTCTTGTCTTTGGCACCACGTTCACTTTTCACAGAAAATAAGTAGAAGAGAACAGTTAATGCCATTTACTCGCCATTCAGTTACACATATTAATTATTCATATCTGTTATCCCAAATGAGAAGCAAAAGAAGTGGGAAAGAAACTGGAATTATCTTCTGGGTTTCTAAGTTTTGCTGCAAAGTGTCTGACTTTGATCCCATTCACTCGGGCTTCTTTATGAAGACTCAACCATTCCAAGTCCATCTTGCAAATTTACCACGTGATAACATTAAGCAAAATGCACTTTGAAGACAAGTCACTAATGGTATAAGGATATACTTCTGATGGATCTTTTTTTTTTTTTTTTTTTAAAGAAGAAGGTACAGGGAAGGAAACAAAGATGGTTAAAGGTGAAATAAAGGTTAAAAGGGAAAGAAGAGCCATACTTCCCTGGTTTATTTGGGTATGTGCCAAATTTAGTATTACGTTAAGGTGAGCTTGATTATTTAGCACAATGCATGTGAAATACTATCTTAATTAAGTTGATGTTTGAGGGAAACATTACATGTGTGTTCAAGTCAATCCTCCTACACAAAGATACAGGAATTATTTGCAATAATGTACAACAAAATCATATCCTGCTCAGGATGCCTAAAAAACTAGAAAAAAAACCCCAACCAAACAAAAAAAACCCTAGAGATGGGTCGATTCAGGTCAGACATTAAGAAGTTCTTCACCCTGAGGGTGGGGAGACACTGGAACAGGTTGCCCAGAGAGGTGGTGGAAGCCCCATCCTTGGAAGTTTTTAAGACCAGGCTGGATGGGGCTCTGAGCAACCTGCTCTAGTGGGAGGTGTCCCTGCCCCTGGCAGGGGGTTGGAACTAGATGATCTTTAAGGTCCCTTCCAACCCTGACAATTCTATGATTCTATGCTGCTCTGTAGTGGCTCAAACCAGTCCACACTGGGGCTGCTCTTCCCATTGAGCACATGGAGGGAAGTCCTGATCTTGGTCAAAACTAGCTCAAGGTTAAAAAACAACAATAAAACCACAACAAACCAACACTAAATCTTTCTTATCTGGTTCACTGCAGTAACACAAACTCATGAACTAACACGAGAGGTATTTGAATAAAAGAACTAGATGGGGAAGGGGAAGATGTCAATTAGGCAGAGTTCCTGTTCTATGAGGATGCTGATAGTACTGATTAAACAAAAGTGCTGTGGATTTTGTGTATCTGCTACAATTAGTGCAGCACTACAGGATTCTAAAACCAAAACAAACACCTTCTGCAAGGCATGGATTTCTTAGGCAGTCTTCAGAATATCTATTTCAATGTTACATAGATATCACTACAAAAAAAAAAAAGAAAATAAAAATAAATCAAATCAAACTACAATTACAAAAATGTGCTGGTTTTATTAAAAAAAATGCTTCCCACATTACTAATAATGCTAATTTATAAACAGAAAGGAAAATACAGGTGCAAGAATCTCTGAAAACTATCACCTAAGTTTAGAAGAGACTTCACTGTCAACATGCATGTCCATATCCAAAACACAGAAATGAGAAATGGTTCATGATTAAATAAAAATAACACATCCTATACTGTACATTATATTTAGTGGTGACCTGGAAGTGCTGGGTTAACAGTTGGACTTGATGATCCTAAAGGTGTCTTGCAAGCAGAACAATTCTATGATTCTATGCAATGGTTTGAGCTTTCCCTTCACCTCAAAATATTTTCAGTGCCAATATCTAGTGAGTGTTGTGCATCACACAGCCCCTGCAGTATAATGCCTTTGTAGTCCAGAGATGTTGCATATACTGAAACAAAGCTTTAATATCTTTCTGGATATCTGGTCTAATTGTGTCTACGCAGAGCATCCATGAAGCTTTCTGTAGTAAAAACCAAATGAAGAGAGTCACCTATAAGTGATACCAATTACAGAATTATTAAAACTAAACTTATTAAAAGAAAATTAAAAAAAAAAAATCTATGCAATATCTAAGTAAAACAAGTTCAAGGAGGAGGAAAAGGTTGGTAAAATAACGCTTTAACTGTTTTGCTAAATACCATTTATTATAGTTAACACGTAGCAGTACATTTTAAAAAGAGTTCTTCACACTTCTGAATTATTTAAACAATCAGAAGTATTTTGCATAGTCTGATCTCTTCTGAAACATTAAAGCCTCATTCTAAAATTTATTTTTTTTTTTAAATCCTAAACAAACAAAACTCAGCTGCTTCTACCCTGACTGAACAGAAAACTTTAAGTGATAACAAATTAGCACAATTAATTCAAAAGAGAAATATTTTATCAGTTGGACAGGCTGTGTCTAGTTTAAAGACTGGATCAAATGCTTATGTTGTTAATCCCCCCTAAAGTTAAAAAAATAAAATAAAATAAAATAAATCATTATTAGATACATGCATGAATTAAAAAAGTAAATTAAGTTCCTCATTCCTTTGCTATGATTTCAGACAAGGGCAATGATGTAACTGCACCCAAGTAACCAAGGAAGTGAAAAACACACAGAAACATAAATCAATAGATTGCAAGGAATTGGCTGGAGAGCAGGATTTATGAGAAACATGAAATGAAGTTCATTTAGACCTGCTGTGCCAAAACAGCCCTCTGGGATTGCAGCACACCCTTGTCATCTGCAAAGCAGAGATTTGCAGCTCTCAGACTGCCCTACCAACAGAGCTGCTCACACACTCATGTTTGAAGCTGTCAGAATGCTAAAACTAATTCAATTAAATTACTGATATAATTTACAACCAAACCCCAAAACCACTGAAGACATTACACTGATCTCCTAAGGACATTTAAAATTTAAGATATTTCTAAGAATACTTCAATATTAGTCACTGCTGGCCTCAGAGTCACTAGTTAGCATATTAACTAGGTTCTGTTCATTATGATGGTAGAGTCAATCATGTTTTAGAGTCTGGAAACAAATAATTTAATCTAACCTTCAGAGAGTAACTGATTGTCCCAGTATTGTCTTTTTCTTCCTTTATTGATATTTAGTCTTCTTAACAACATTGTAAAACTTTGCTACTTCACACATCACCTCTATGAGAGGCTTTGGGCAGCTTTTTCTGTGTGTCTGCATTTTATTCAGGGAGTACTCTCAAACAGCATGGTTAAGTATATATCGTGGGGTATTTTGTTTGGTTTTTTTTTCAAAGCAATAGGATACATCAGCCTTACCCAGTTCACCTACAGCCACAAATGAACAAATTAGTAAAGAATGTAACAAAACTTGTAGGACGAAAAAGTTTTACTTTTATATAATAAGGATGAAAAAAAAAAAAAAAAGGTTTTGCAAATAAAAATTCCAGAGCAGAGAGTCCTTTAGTTGAGGCTTATCTTTCAACAATGCTTCAACCAAAACTTCCCTCTACAGCTTTGAAAACAAGAGTAGCCAACAAACTCTCCTGTTCCCAACGCCGCATAAGAAAATTAATCTGGACAGATGCAAGACACAGAAGTCTATTTTATCATTCAATCACCTTGTAAAAATATATGTAGCCTCTGTAACAGGCTGAGCTTCAAATGTTTTCTTTATAGTCATATAATTTGCCCCACAGTATCATTTGGTTGATATTCTTTGACCTCTTTTCTAACTGCGATCACAGGCAAATACCATGCTTCATGTAAAGCTAAAACAAAACCTACATTGCACAAAATTATTTTGTTTCAATAAATTTCCTGCCAAAATTGGTGCAGATGTGAGAACAGTGGCAACTGGTGGCAATTTATCTCAACAATTGGACTATCTGATCAACAAACAGCAAATGAAAACTTGCAAGATTCAGTGAGTTACTTGATTCCTTGTTTCCTCATCTCTGAATGATTTCAAGAGTCTTCTTTGGCTTTCAAATTACTAACAACACGGACACAAGAATTAGTTTCTTCCCTAATCAGAATGTTTTCTTCTGCAAGTGAATAAAATCCACATAGTAAAATAACAAGAAAATACCATCAGGATTCAACCTAAAAAACCTTCACCAAATTGCCAAAAGTTTAGAGCAGAAGAGCCCCTATCTGCAATGGGGAGCTCCCATGCAGAAGAGAGAAGGGGAAATACAGATACGATACAAATACTGCAAGTGGCTAAATTCAGGATCCGGCTGAACTGGATCAATTTGTCCCTGCAAAACTGTAAACAAAGCTTCCCAGTGCTCTACATTAGGGGATGCACAATGCAGTGTCCGAGTTAAGCCCTGCGGTGGACAGGGAAGAGTGGTGAAGCAGAGCATGTGGATTTCAGAAGAGCTCTGCAGGAATCAGGAGGGTCTGACTGTACTTATTAACTCCACCTCAGCAGCTGCCACACGGAAGCAGGTTGATTCCATGCAGAATCTCCCAAGTTTATCACCTTGAGCATCAACTGCACAAATGCAGATAAACTGCTTTCTGAATGTGAGCTAGGCTTAGAAGAAGATATTCGATGATTGGAACATCAATTTGAGCGTAACCGAATAAACCTGATTGTAGCCAGTTTAAAAATCCTTTCTTCTCCACAAATGTCTCCGTGTACAATTAGGATAAACTACAACAGATGACTTAAAGTTGACTGGATATACAGTCCCCAAATAAGAGCCACACAATGAGTAAAAGAAATGAACCAGAACTGGCAGTTATGCCACACTTTTGCTGCTACTATTGGCCTTTTTTGATCAGAGCACCCTGTTCTATACCAAGTTTCCCTTAAACTGACGGCATTTGCAGAAAGAAAAACATGAACAAAAATAGTAAAAGGACCACATGCACAGACCAAGGCCACTGAAACACCTACAATACAGCATTCACAGACCTTCCAAAGTAGATGTGAAAATAATTCATTGAACTCCCTCAACTTCTTCCATTTGTACACCCTACAAATGGATCAATCCAATTCTTCACTGGAAGTGGAGGAAATCTTGATAACTAGTTTGGGGAAAGGAAAAAAAAAAAAAAAAGAAAAGAAAAAAGAAAAGAAAAGAAAAGAAAAAAGATACCCTGCCCTAAGCATCTCTTCAAAGAACTTGAGATACTGCTATGACAAAAGCCAAAGTTGATGTTGCTTCAATTAAAAAGAGCACATTATACTCATCTGCTCATAGAAGATGCAACCTCCTTGAAGTCCACATACCAGATGCAAAGATAGTCATTCTTCCGGTCTTGAGGTAATATTTGATTCAAGTCTGAATGCCCTCCTCATGTATCATCTCTTTCTTGATCCCAGGAAGCTGGCAGAGAAAAGGAAGCACAACCTTTTGAGCCAGCAAGCAGGCGAAGGGACCACAAAGGAGTGATGAAGAACCAAATCTGCTTTTTGTTTCCATGTTGAAAGTCCAAGACCATGAAAGAATGCATTAAGTTCCTCCACAGTGCTGAAACAAACTGTAGAAAACTCCTGAGCATAAGGAATCTCCTGAACATGTCTTTTTGGGGCTCAAGGGGAGACCCCCATTAAGAGACTCCCAGTAAATATCAGGTTTTTTGTTTTTTTTTTTTTAAAAAGGAAAAGATGGAGCTAAGACCTTGTTTTGAGCCCTTAGAAAACTGAACTGCTCTGTATGTAACATGATAAAGTATCTATAATCCTATTCTTTAGTACACTTATCAATCAAGAGCTAGGATGCACAATTTCACTCAGACTGCAGCAGAAAAAGCTACGACTTGGGAGTAGAAGGTAAGATAAACCTCTCCCAATCATGTAAAACTTCAAGCTTTATTGTACTAAAGGCAGTAGCGAGAACGTGAGAGCGCGGATTAGACAGAATCAGTTACCTGTAATTCTTTGTGAAAGTCTCCTGGCAAACCAGACCTCAATGAACTGCACTTTTTACATTATCTCAAAATAGATACAAACCACTCAAAAGTAGTTTAATATCTAAATATTACAGCTGCCAGGTCCAATATGCAGCCATTGAGATGGCACTGTTGGGTTAAAATCTTGTTATCTATTTCCCCCAAATTTTGTTGGCCATTTAAGAGACAAATATTCTTAACGATTCTAAGCATCCATCTTTTTCTTAGATAATAATCAAATAATAATCAGATCTATTCATCTGTATTTGAAAGACACTTGGGAGTTGGGTCCTGAGTAACATCAATCAGAACATAATTTTCTGCTTCAAGAAAATCATGGTAGATCTTATGCAATATGCTTTTGCCTCCTGCAGCTCACCAGTTACACAAGCTGTCACCTAGTGGGACCAGTGCTACTTTTGCTTCTTTCCACAGCGTGTGTGCAGACTGATGCATACTACTTGACAATATTAAGCCAATAAAAGTAAATGGAAATATTCAAGTTGGATGAGACAAGAGAGACAGAAGTCCTGCAGATATAAAGAGAAATAAAAATTCCCTACTATCAACACATGAGCTGTGGAAAAGAGACTTCTATAAAAGGCAGTTCTATTTCTAGGAATGAGCATTGGTGTACTGAACTCTGTGCCTGTTTTGGGGAATGATGGAACAGATGTAACTTACTGGAGAGGATTCTTCCCATCTAAATACATAAAGTTAATTTCTTGCATTGGTTTTGAGGGGAAGTGTAGAGTAAGAAGAAATTAAAAAGCAGTGGAAGACAAGCTGTTCTGAAAATCAATAAATCAGAAAACTGCACACTCACTCCCCACCCCCCTGCCAGCTTTCCTAGAGCAAAATCCTCTGCATCATGGAGATGACTGTGCCAGGTATCACCAAAATTCTTCTCTCACTAAAAAAATCTTTCAAGAATGGCTTCTGTGCCTTCCCACTGCCTTCCTTACAAATGGCAGCTGGTGTAATGAGATACCATGCATTCTGCTGATATCTCCTGAAGGAGAAATGTTTGGGATACACAGACTGGTGGGGTTTTTTGGTTTTTTTTGTGGTTTGTTTTTTTTTTTTTTCATGAAAACACAGTGAAGCTGTCCAAAGTGAAGCTAAACATGGTAAATTGGTCTCATTATTCAGAAGCAACCTCAAACTACTACCTAATGCCCTTGAGACTTCAGAGGTCAAAGGAGATTCTATAAGAACCTCAGTGGTTCTCCATCAAACAGTGAGAAAGTAACTCATCCATGGGGGTCAGTCCTGTATCTAACACTGTCCAGTGCTTCAGTAACTCAGCTGATACAACAAAGAAAACTTTTATCACATCTACATCTTATAAAAAGCCCAAAGAAAAAGTATAGCATATTAAAGGACAGGATTCAAAATTATTTAGACAACTGCAAACCCAAGAAAGTTTTATTAAAGAGAAGTGCAAAGTCCTATAGTTAGTGTGAATAACTGCAGAACTACAAGATCAGAATCACCTGCAGAACTACACGACTGCAGAAATACAAGGTCAGAATTAACTGAGTGCACTGCAGTTCTGCAGACACCCAATAATACAATAGATGACAAACTGCAAGAAGTATCTGTGTTATAAATATCAGAACAACTTAGCAATGGGATGTAAAGGAGGAAAATATCTAAGGAGCGTGGAAGATATCTAGCTTGTTTGGGTACTATAAGACAAAATTAGATCAATTGGATTGCAAAAGAAGAGAGAGATGAAAGATTAATATTAATCAGGGTAGGTAGTTTTACTCAGTCTAGAGAGTAAGGGCAGATACACACAGATGCCAAATATGTCAAAAGTTGTTGCTAACTCTAAGGAAACATGTATTCTGCACATCTACTCTGGTAAGTACTGAACCGAAGAATTCGAGAACAAAGATTGAAGTTACATGCTAGAGGAAAATAATCTAACAAGAGGTTTGAACAAGCACAGACATGGATGCACAAGACCTGCTGCCAGAAATTTAGGATTATATACTATGTGTAGGTGATGGCTTCCAAACTTTTTCACCCAGAGAGCCACTGACAAGCAGATCTCAAATCTTGCTGCAACTGAAAAGGCAAATTAGTACCTATTGCTAGCACACCACTGAACGTTTGGTTAGAAAAAAGCATCTGCAAGGAATGGTTTTGGTAGATGGTGATCCTGTCTGGCACAAGGGAATACACCATTTAAGTGTTTCTTTATCTTTTAAAGACCACCTGGGCATATTAAAAAGGAACCCATGAATCATGGCATTGCCTGATGTTCTTCAGGGAAGACAAGGCCAAAAATAAAGTAATAACTGTTACTTATCAATTCTTAAACCAGCAGAAACATATTTAAAAGAAAGTAATCTGTAACATATTAAAATACTGCTAGAGCAACAAACAGGACTCAGAACCAATGCACTGCTACTTGGACATTTTAGAGGTATTTCAGTAAGTTCTTAGAGTTTCAATATGTTAAGATAATAAACATTAAAAATAATTGCACAAATAGGACTTTTCCTACCACAGGCATTTTTCTGATGAGCTCTATACTCAAAAAGAATTATTTTTCTTAACAAAAAAAAAAGTGTTAGCCTGAAGGATCCAACAGAAGGATAATTTTAACTGTCTTTTTTTTTTTTTTAATATAAAAATGTTTTTTATTAACAATCTGTTAAGAATAAGAATTCCCATTTGTCAATGGCACGATGTCAAATTACAAGAGAAAAAATTTTCACCATAAGAATTATCAAATGGTGGAATAATCTCCTCAGGGAAGTGGTGAATTCCCCAACATTGGACACTTTTGAGATTCAGCTGGGCAGGGTGCTGGGCCACCTTATCCAAACCATGCTTTCACCAGGAAAGGCTGGACCAGATGATCCTTGAGGTCCCTTCCAACATGGTATTCTGTGATTTTATCCAAGCTGCTTAGTTTTCAAATAGGTGTATTCATAGATCACGTGTACACCCGAGAATAAAGCAATATTCTTTTAGCCTACAGATACTCCTCATAACAACGAGTGTAACAATGACCAGACTTGATGATTTAAACTCTCAACGTAATAAGAGGAAGCACTGGATACTTCACACCCCAGAAAAATCACATCAAAATATTTTGTAATTGAAAGTTAGGAACGAATTCATTTGACTATTTCCAGTTCATTCACCAAAACCACTCACTGTTATCCCTACTTGACATAAACTTGCTGACCTCTTGGTCTTCAAGTTGTAATTCAAGTGCCAGTGCATGGGAACGAGCAGGCAAGCACTAGCAGGGGAGCATGTCCCCAGTAACATTTTAAGGCAAGCAGCTAGGGCAGTAGCTTAGCAGCATTCTATACTTAGGTGGCTCTGCATGCCATCTAACTTGCATATGGGAAAGGAGAGGAGGTCAACACCTCAAGATGACCTAGACAGAGATTCATACCAGCTCATACAGTAACAAATCTAATTATACATTCTGTTTAACTACCTGGACTGAATTTCTAGAAGCATCCTGAGCCAAGGCTCCAAACGTAGTAAGAGAAGAACAGACTGTGAATGGATGAGATAAATTCCCACATCTCCTTGACAACAGGGCACACAAGTCATTGGGGCACACATACCAAACACATCTGCATTAGGAGAGAAGGAAGGGAGATGGACAGTTTCTCCTTCTAGGAGGAGAATACATAGGGTATACAGAGAAAAGAATGTAAAGTAAAAAACACCTAAGCCTGTATTAAACGTAGCTGATGCAACTAGAATTTGCAGCTCATACAGACACTCCTGTAAAATAACTGACCCATTTTTTTTCTTGCTGAACACTTTTTTGCCAAGAGAGGACAACCGTAACTCTGAATAATTGCAGGAGGCAGTATGTTGTAAATGCCAACCTATAAACTTATTTTTTTCCTTCATCTCTCTGCTCCACTGGATATAACAGCATTCCCTGAAAAGAACCAAACTCTAAATATTTGGAGAAGCTGTAACTGACCTCAATCACTCAAGAATGTCACATTAGTCAATATGCTTGCTTAGCACTCCCTTTTTACTACACCTATAGTGAGTCAAGTTCACACCAGACAGAACTATGCCATATCTCCAGTGAAATAAGAGCAGTGGCACCTGCTTACCTTTATTTAATATCTAAAATCATCTTACCAAAAAATCAAAAAAGTCTGTTCAAAAATGCCACCAAAATACCAACATGTAAGAACTAAGCACTACTTGAAGAAACAGCACTATCAGAATTATTAAAATACCTGAAAACTGAAATCAGCAACAGTTCCTAGTTACCTTTTCTGTAGGGTTTTTTTTAAGCTTAAGTTTTGCACTTCTTATTTTGTCCTGCTGATATTCCAATGCCTAGTATAAGAAGGCACTTAGGTGTTTTCTTGCCAAAAATACTATTCTTACACAACAGAGAAGACACAAATGAAAGAGCCTCCACACTAAGTAAAGAGAAGTAATGGAAAAAAAAAGTAAGTTTCATTTTTCTTCCTTCATGTTGAATAAACAGTAGATTCAGTTCTACGGCCTGGGTTGGACTGACTTCCCTCCACCTTTCTTTGTCCATGCTTAGGTGAAAAGCTTGAGATCTATTTCCCAAGGAAAAGAGTTTCAGAGTGGAAGTGATCCAATTAAATCAGGAAGCCATTTGTAATATTTCTTTAGGTAGCCCATAAATTCCAACCTAAGCTGTAACTGACTTACCTTTTCCATAATCTGAAACTACTAGGCTTTTTAATGAAGAGAGGAAAGAAAATGAACAGCTACTAAGGAACTTGAATTCCAACCAGCCTCACAGAACCATTACAAGACTATTTCATTTTTCTATCTGGACAGGTGCCATGAGACCCACAGAAAGAGTGACACGTGTAATGAAAAATGAAATTGCTGCAAAAAATAAAGAATGGACACCGGTTAAAATTGCCCACAGCTTTGCTTTTGTTTTAGTAGTTTGTTTGGGGTTTTTTTTTGTGGTTTTTTTGTTTGTTTGTTTGTTTGTTTTTTTGGAAAAAAAAGACAGAGGGAAAGGCAAGAGGTTTTTCCAAGTAATTCCCAAGAAAGAATGCGGAACAGGTGCCTTTAGTTGAGAAGGTCTAAATCAATATCCTCAATATCCAGCCTTTCCACCTTACTACTCTTCTGAAAACTTTTGAGAAAAAAAAAAGTATTTATTAACATGCTTGCCAGGTAACATAGGTACAGAGTTAAAGTGGCTGTGCAGAAGACACTTCACTTCCTCTTACCCACAGCAATGATGGTATGGTGCTGTTCTACACACAAACCAGTTTCATTCCTTCCTACTCAGTGTCTTTTGAAAGTGGACTTAAATGTGAAAAAAACTGTAAGATGAAATCCGAAATCCTTTCATCTAGTCACAAATTATAGATATTTTTGATTTGAAAAGAATAAAACATTGGAATTTAAATAAGGTATCCATTTTATTCTAGCAATATAAGGCATGGATTGGGACAAATCACAAACTTAAAAAAAAAAATTAGTTTTTTATAAACTATGCCAATTTTGATTCACTAGCTTTGAACCAAGTCCACAATATTCTTTTTCTAAACTTGACAAAAAATTCTTAGAACGGTATCTTTTGCCCAGATTTTCCCCCTTTTTTTAAGCTGATATGGACACCTTGTTTCAATTGTTCTGAACAAAATGGAAAACCCAAGGAGCTCACTAGCTCAGTCTTTTAAAAACAAAACAAAAACCACCAACAACAAAACAAACAAAGAAAAATATCAAAAAACCCCACAATAACCCAAAACCACAATGTTCTGACAGGTCTTTAAGAACTGCAGGAACTTCCTTTGACAAGAGGAGAGAGAATGTCAATAGTAGCAGAAAAGCCCATTTAATGTTCCCTTGGTACAAGTAATTTAAGAGTTCAACTGAAAGAAAATGGGAAAGAGGAGAAGGTGGTAAAAGAAATCAATAACAAATTTGCTATACAATTATCAATGAGAAAACTGTATTATTGGAAGTATTTCACTGTCTGTAGATATTTTCTCTATTTATGTTTTTTACTTACCTAGACCTTTCTGTCCAGGGTTTTTAGCAAAGTTAAAAGTAAACTGATAAAAATCTTTGAACTTTGTTGGATCCTTTAGCTCTTGTTCCAGTCTTGGCAACAGAGCTTTTAGTTTTTCTGTAGAGTCACACCTATTCAAAAGAAATGACATTATTTGTAAATTTTTAAGATTTCTTTTTACTTTTTTTTTTCTTCTATTTTTTTAAGGTTTAGTTTCAGAGCAAAATAAAACAGCAGATAAGATAAAGTTATTCTGTTTTTCTGGATAGCATTCTTAAAAATATCAATGCTCCTGTCACAACTAAAGTGAAACATTACACACAGGCATCTATTAAGTCCACAACCCAAACAGGATTTGGTAGTTACACTTCTTTTCTCAATCTTTTTCAGTTTATAAACTCAAACAATAGATGTTGTACTGTTCTTAAAGAACATATAAGCCTTGCTGAAATCTGCCATCCTTTCTGCTTTTACAGATATCGTAACACAAGGGTGTAGGGTTTTGCTTTAAGCTGGATAGATGTTACTTTCTCCCTGATCTACCTAAATAAAGACCTCCATACTACGTTCACAGTCAACCTTCATCTTAGAGGACTTTCCAACAAAACTATGATTTACAGCCATCCTCTCCCCACCATGGAACACTTGCCAACCATGGAACCTTGGGGAAAAAAAAAAGAGCCTCTGACAACAGCCAGAAGGCTGACAATCCATTTAACAGCCTGGTTCAGGTAAGCTAAGTTAGAATCAAGTTACTGAGATTCTATCAGAAACACTCTGTAACAAGACTGGAGCATTTTCAGGGAAAGCACCTAGGTTGATGAGATGCAATTTAAAAGAAAAAGGGTTTCTTTCACACCAAAGAATCAAATGAATATTCAAGGTATAAAGGATATAACCAATACTTTGAATTGCACCCAGAAACATAAAGTGAAGGAAATTGGTTTCAAAGCAGCAGGTATCGTAACTAACACCTTGTGTTTGAAAGTGCTCAGTAGCTAAGTGTTCGTATTTACTCTAAAGATTCAAGAATAATTTTGTTAAAGATGGATAACTATAGCAAAAGCCATAAGATGCAGATGCAGCTTTAACTGTCTTGCACAGTACAGATAAAAATAAGTACCTTTCTGGCCTCCAGCAGTACCTGGTGGAGAAATGATAAAGAATTCTGCCAATAGTCTTCAACTGAGAACTTCACTTTCATGGACACTTGATCTAGTTAACAATAGGGACAAATATCACACCTTCCCATACACATCCTAAAGGTGCTGCATGAACTAAGCCTCAGGGAAATTCTTTTCATTCAAATCCTTGCCTATGCTTAATGCTAAAAAACACAGACACTGCACCTCCAACACGTAACAAAATCTTTCCAAATTATCAATAAGCATTGTACCAATAGTAAGCAGGTATGATCAGATTATGCTCTCAAGAACATAATAGGTTGAGTAGAAAGAGATAACAATCACAGATCTCTGTGGAACTGTATCAGAGACAGTCATGAGGACATAGAAGCAATGGGACAATAGTTACAAAACAAAAAAAGAACAAAGCCAGAAGCCACTGGTGGTTTAGCAAAACCTTTTTAATCAGTTAGATAATCCTGGCAGCCATTAATGTAACAGCATGAACACTTGATTGCTGTCTGTCAGGAGAAAAAAATCATAATTATTCTTACAGTCACTACCCCAAGGGACAAAATAACTTTTGATATCATCTGAAGTGTACTGCTTTATTCCATCATGATTTCTGAATACCCTAAATACCCAAATAGGAAAGCTTAGAAAGAAGATAATAGCCAATGACATCAGCAACAACAGCCTGCTAGGAGCCCTGCTCAAGAAACAACCATCACATCTGTGAGAAGTTGGTCTATTGCAGAAAGATATTGATAAGGTGCCATTCTAAGATCAAATGAAACTATTTAGCTACAAAAAAAAATATGCACAACTAATAAACTGTAATCCTCCACCTATCTAATGTAATCTGGGGGGGTTTTGTGCTTGGTTTTTTTTGGTTGGCTCTTTTTTTTTTTAAGCCCTTCTATATCAGAATACTACATCTCTTCCAAGGAGGAGCAATAAGCTATTATTTTATGGTAATAAATGCTTGACTATTGCTAAACAGAGGCAACTTGGTTTAACCTCCAAGTCTATTACCCATAATCCAGGAAGGAAAAAGTTTTCTACTACCAATACCCTCTACTTCAATTTCTTACAGATATTCTGTACAAATGAAGTATGTAGTGCACAAGGCAACAAGAGAAAAAAAAAAAATTAAGTGGTAAAAAGCAGAAATAGTTGTATTTGGTGGTAAGGAAAAGAGGTGAAGGTTCTTTGTTGCTCTCCTATTTATTTTCTGCTTCAAATCTGACTGGTTTTTTTGTTTTTCTTCATACAGTCATCTTCAGTGACTTCCAGCTTTTAATAACACAGGGCTCAACTCAAAACGTTAGCACACCACGTATATGTTTGTATGAATTGCATGAAAAGATCAGCATATCTGTCTGTTTTCCTTGCTGTACAGGTAGGAATAATTTCAATTCACCCTTACAGCAGTCATTGTTAAGGCTTTGCAGTAAAGCACCAGTTTAAGGAAAACAGGCCACTACAGGCATTTAGCACCTGATAAGCTTGGCACCAGCCATACCAGCTTTCTGAAGTCTCCCAATTAAATTAAAAATGGTTTAAATGGAAACCAAGCTCAGGTCTTACATTTTGAACTATGCAGAAATAAATACTTACCCCAAATCTGTCATGCCATCGACAAATTCCTTTTTACTGAATTCACATTGAGTAGCTGCCCTGAACTTCCATGCTACAACCAGAACACTGATACTGGCTGGGTCCAGGCTTAAATCATCACAGAACTGTTGAATTCCATCAATGCCAATTTTATTTTCATCTTGGGGGTCTGCAGTTCAAAATACAAAGAGGAGAATTGTAATTATTTACAAAAATATTTACAAATAATCACCTCCATGCACAGAGCTCCATTTTTTTCATAAGCTTCACAAACATCTTCACTTGAAATCTAGGTAATTTTAGAAGTACCTTGAAAAGTACCTTGTAAATAGATTGTATTCTGCAAACTTCCCTAGAAATTTGTTTCCAACATTTTTTCTAAATTCATCAGCTAATGTCAATAGTTTTGTTTTCACTCCACAATGCTCTATAAAAGATCTGAATTAACTGAGATGTCTGACTACATCTTAAAACAGTAAAGCTGATAAACACATTAAAATATACAATATATTTATTGGTTGGCAAGTATTAAACTTTAAAAGAAAAATAAAAACAAAAGCAAAAACCCACAAATCCAAAACCCAACAAAAAAAGCCCCAAACCCAATAAGCACCTAGCAAGTGAGCCCATGGATTCCCCCCCCCCCGACAGGGATATATGAGAATCCATTATAACTGTTTAAAGACCACAATTAACTCAGACATTTTTTAAATTTTGTTTTAATTATAAGGAAAATCACCAAAACATTGTTCAAACAATGCCTTAGCATAACAGGGTCTTAAGCTAAACAATATTCTTTCAGTAGTAGTAAGTTCACTACCTTTCTGAATGTCAGAACCACACATTGCAACTGCCTATGTCAGGGTTGATCTCACTGTAGTGATTCTGTCACTGTAACAATTCTGTAACTGTGACAAAATTATCTAAAAAACCCAAACCCCACAACCCTAACAAACAAACAAACCTCCTTGTATGTAAACTTAAAGAACTGGAGTGGAAAAAAAAACACCAACAACCAAGAGCAAACAAACAAAAAACCAAGACATCTTTATTTTTCAAAGCTTGATAGCTTGCAAAGCTACACAACTGCCTTCAGCTTCTGATAGGAAGACATTTCAGTATTGTAAGTTTGGCTAGGTAAAAAAGTATCCCCTGAGCAAATTTAAGACTAACTTCTTAAACTGTTAAGGATTTCCATCATGCCATTAAGTCCTTATCCAATGAGTTAATGAAAAAAAAAAAAAAAAAATCAAGTCTAAAGAAAACTTTCCTCTTTTTTTTTTTTTTTTTTTTGTGTGTGTGTGTTTTTTTTTCTTTTTTTGGTGTGTGTGCATGTGTGTGTGAAGCTAAGATCTCCTCCACTTCCAGACAATACTAATGTGGAAGAAATAGTAAAATGTGGAAAGAAAGTTAATTTAGCAAAGACATATATACCCACTAGACAAAGAATTACACCCATGGTATAATTCAGAGACCTTTGAGTGGGAATAACAAGTAAATATTCCTCTGCCAGACCTAGTTCTAAGACATGTAAAGATATTTCTTGTGTATTTCCTGAGTAATTGAAGAACCAAAGGCAAAAAGTGCACCAGTGTTGGTGGAACAATTTCCACAATTGGAAAAATTCTGAAGGATTTCAACAAGGACTCTTTCAACCCAACCATGTTTCATGTTATCCAGGTCACTAGGACCAAAAATAAAAGTGTTTTGACAGACTCTCTGGATAAACAGCTAAGAAAACTAGCAAAAAATCAGTACAGAAAATGAAAGACCTCTCATCTCAGGTTTCAAATACAGTGCAATGTACATGCTGTTCTATAGGCCCCATAGGACAAAGGAATTCCTTGGTGTTGCAAGGCCCATAACTCAGGTTTAAGCTACATATGAAAAAAGGAAAGGGGTTTAACCAAAGCTTTTATTGTTTTCTCTCAAATCTTGTGAAGGTTTTGTTCAAATTTACAACTTTACTTAAGTGCTTAACTGTGCTGCTAACCAAAACACAAACCAAGAAAACTGACTAGATTTTCTTTCACAACAGCCAAGTGGTGCAGTCAGCCACTGCTAGAAAGTGATAATAAGCAACACTTGTGATTTAAAAAAGAAAGATAGATAGTCTTAGTAGCATTTATGAAATTGGATATGTTTTTCACCCAGCTATCTCCAAGAATGATGCGCAAATAGCAAGCAAAAGATTTAGATATGTAAAAATGTTATATATATATTTACACATAAAACAAAACAGAAAAGTGGTTCTCTAGGGTTCTTTTTTTCATTTTGGTTTTGTCCCAAAAAGGAAACACCATAGCACTGCTGATTCTTTGTCCCTACACAACTCATTACCACATAATAATGAAATATAAAATAATATCTATACTTAAAATAGAACACATAAGATAACGATTAACAAAAGAAAACAAAAAAAAAGTGGAAACAATATCAGAAGAACAGAATAAACTGTATACAAAGCATATCATACACTGCGAGTAGAATAGTACATGAAATCATAGCTGAGTGATTGTTAAGAGCTCATTTTTTTTAAAATACCAGATGTATGGATCTCATCAGAAGGGGCTGGTAATGATTCCAGCCCGCTCTGCTGTAACACAAACGTGCCAGTTGTTCGTTGCACGTCAGGCACGTTTCAGAAAGCGCTGTTATCTGGATCACGTACATTTTTGTATTTACATGCCTGTTTTTTTAACAATGTTGTAAAATGAAAATAAATGGAAAAGTAACAACTCTGCCTTTAATCTACTTTCCTGTGGTTTTCCCTCCAAGCTTCTCTGAGCAGGCAAATCACTTCTGCTGGAATATGCCAGCAAAAAGAAAAAAATGAGGATGGAGGGACTAGGTTTTTTTTCTATGACTAGGTTTTGAGTTTTCTTATTTGACTGTTTTGTCAGATTCCTAGTTGTAATGTTATCTGAAACACTTTTGATTTTAATGTATAAAATACTACTATCTTTGAACAAATTAACTCCCCCAAATATTAGTGTAAGAATATTAGGTATTATTTTGCCACTGTACATATATTTAAGAACAGCCACTGGCAATGAATCCAGTGAGTTGTGTAACAAGCTTTACTCTCCACACTATGCAGCTGACAATTTCCTCGCGATAGGCTTAATTTTCTACTGTGAATTTACTTTAAACTCAAATATCTACAGAAGTTGTGTACTGAACCCTTAAGAGCGTTTAAAACCTTTTGCATTCTTGTGCCAGTTCTGCAAACACAAAGCGAGAAGCAAAAGCCAGCAATCTTTCCTTATAAGTCCTTAAGAATGACAGAGGGAAAAGCAGCAATACCACTCAAACAAAATGATTAGGAAAAATAAAAACCCAAACCCCACAACAAAAAACCCAAGCCTTACCTTTGTATCGATTAAACAACTGTTCTAATTTCTTCCTGTCTACTGAATTTTTCATGGATTCTTTGTAGTACAAGTCTGGATTCTGGAAGTAGTTGTCTGTTGCCACTTCTAGCTTCCATTCATTCTGCATTAAGCAGTATATAGCAGTCCTTTCACCAGCCTGGGTAAATGCCATAAACTGGCGGACCTTGTCCTTCTGAGACGATTTAAGCTTATGCTTTGGGATGCAAAAGAAGCAGGAAAGCCAATGAAGCTAATCCAGAAGTTTGTTTCAGCATTCTACTACTAACGCCTATCTTTAAAAGGTTTTAGTTTCCTTGTTGATGGCAACTTTCACTTCAGAATTACAGGAAGACAAAGCCTTGTTCTTCTGCAGTTAAAAAGACAGCATTTTCTTCTGAAAATTGAAATGACAGCATCTATATACATATATTTTTAACACCACATATCCTGGCAGTAATACATTTGTATTTCTGCTCTATTGCTCACATATGCACAAGTTTTTCTGTTCTGTAACAGCAGTAAACACAAGTTTTGTCATATAGCAATATGGTTATCTTCTGAAAATATACCTAGTGGTTATAAAAACAAGACATTACGAAGGCACAACTTATGGATTCTCAAATTCTATGTAAGTTCTTCATACATGAAGAATAACTGCACAACACTTGTCCTAGTATTTTCCTAGCAACAACGAACAATGCAAAGTTTAATCATTTTAAATGATCAGCTGAAAAGGGCAAAAGCATTTTTCACATACTTAGGTTAGAAGCCATTGCCAACAGAAGACGTAAGACAAAAAGAAAATAGAAAAAACAAATATGTCAGAGATTTGCTGAATGTTACAATGAGACTATAAAGCTGCTGTAAATGTGATCTAAAAACTCTAATGAACCCCATTAATACATTAAAGAACAAAATTGTCCGTTATAATGGTATGCAAGAACCAGCAAGATGTTTCTCTTAACGGTAGCTACTTGAAGCAACCATATCTACACAACATCCCTAAACTTCTGGAACACCCAGGAGGTGAGAACAGGGATTCTATAGGGAGCAATTTTGCTCTTAACATAGCTCAACATTATTCTTTACATTAAGTTGGAAAAAGGAGGAGATAGTTCAAAACAAACTCTGTTTTTTAGTATTTTGTGATATTTTCCAATTTTGTTAAGCATGCTCTGGGCCAACAATCGAGCTGAGAGATTTAAATTCCTCACTACTGCTTAAATCATCAGGTATAATAGAAAAATCTACAGGTCTTTTCAATATCGTGGGGGGCAAATGAATCCTTGATTCAGCGAGCAATAAACATAGAACCAGCTTTCAGTTTACTTGTTATCTCTTGCATGCATACGGATGGTGACATCTTGACTACAGATGGCACTGAGACAAGAAACACATCATGTAAACAAGATAAGGACTTTGGTCTTTCTTACAAGAGTTTTCAATTTTGTACAAGGAGATTTATTTTTTTTTTAATACAAGAAGTATCACGTAAAGTTTCTTTTTATATAAAGTAGAAAAAGTATACAAAGTATATAAAATGTATGTAAAGTAGGAAAAGAGCTACAAAAATAAGTACAATGTATTTTTTTTTTTTTAAGAAAATACCTGATGGCCTTTTAACTGCAAGCTCTGTGTAAGTCCACTGCCCCCCCAGTTTTCATTAAGGGCTAATGACGAGAACCTCTCTGCACTAAGATTTTCCTCGGGTTACATAAACTTATTTTGAGCAACAAGCTGAAGTGATGATCACTTCAAAAGAGCGCTTTATGACAATTCCAAAGTAAAACCCGTGTCCTCTTGTAAGTCTACTTAACCCCAGGGATTTAGGGATATTTTCTAGGTTCAACATGAAACACAGAGTTATCTGAAGAAATCAGAGATCAAAAACCACAACCGACTCCCCAATTTACTACTGCCGCGTAGCGTAGTTTCTACTGTTCGTTTGGGCTTAACGCCCTGCGCAGCAGCAGCGGTAGCTACGCACTCACTACAGAGCAGGGGGGAAGGTCCAGAAGCCGTGTTTCTGACACGCCTTCTCACCAACAGAACACGAACTCCTAGGTCTACATCAAGACACCATTAAGTCCCCTTTTAGATTGCACCGTACCGCAAATCCCAGGGGAGCGCCGAAGCTGATGAAGCACCGGCTGCAGCGAAGGCACCGTGCGGACACTTCCCGGGATAGCTCCGACCGCTCGTCCCGCAGCGGCAGCGCCATAGCCGCCCGCCCCGCCTCCCCCGCCCACCCTGCCCTCACGACCGCCCCGGGATGGGAATTTGTACCGCACCTTTCCCGCCGCCTCCGGCACCCGCCGCTGCACCTGCCGCGTCCCTGGGCGAGGGGGCGGCCGGCGGGAGGGCCTCACCCGGTGCCGGAAGGCGGGGCGCTGGGACCGCGGGACACGGGGCTCCGGCAACCTGCCCCGCCAGCCCGAAGCCCAAAAAAGGGCAAGGTACGCGCCGCGCCGGCCGGCGCTCGAAATACCCGCGGCGGCACCGCCCGACCCCCTCCCCCTCCCGCCCCCGGTGACCTTCCCTGCTCCCGGCCTCGGCGGAGGGGCAGCGGCAGGGTGACTCCGCACGCTCCGTTCCCCTCTCCTCGCCGCTAGTCCTCCCTTGCCGCCGGCCCGCGCAGAACCCCCGCCTGGCGCCGTCCCGCCCCCGGGCAGAGGATCGGGAACGCGGCGCTGAAGGAGGCGAGCATCAGGATGGGGGGAATGCTCGGCTCGCTGCTCAGGGTTGCTTGGGGTCCCCCCCCCCCCCAGTTTCTCTATGTCCTCTTCCGTCCCCCACTCCAACAACCTACCATTTTATCACAGGCGCTTTGACCAACTTCACCGACCGGTGCCGCCTCCCGCGCAGGCGCGCACCGGCCAGCCCTCGCCGCCTATCGCCGGCCGCGCTAAAGGGGACTGGGCGCAGAGGCGGAGTGCTTGGGTCGAGGTGCGTGTCTGCAGCGCCGGCGGGAGCCTACGGCTCTCCACGCACAGCCGTCCGAGGGGAGAGGCGGCGTCGGCCGGGCCGAAGGTGCGCTAGAGCGCCGACAACGCGGCGTCGGGCCTGACGGCAACTACGCCTCCCAGCGTGCACCGCGCAGAGCGGCGGGAAACGGCCGGGGAGGGGTAGAAGCCGCTATAACATTTCCCACGATGTGCTGCCAGGGGGCGCTCGGAGCACAGATCCCGCCGGACTCCGCGCTTAAAGGTGCCGCAGCGGCGGCCGGGAGCCGGTGCGAGGGGAGAGGGGCGGCCTGCAGGGGGGGTGGGAGAGGCCGTGGGCACAGATGGGGCTCCTCGGCGCCTTCTGTCATTAGCCACCCCCTCCCCACCACCACCAATCCCCCCCTTTCCCTCGTGCCCCTTTGCGATCTTGACCTTCCCACGCTCCCCTGGTCACTGCTGGCCCCGCTCGCTCCCTCCCTCAGGTGAGCAGGGCGGAGGGAGGGAGCGGGACCGGGGCCGCCAGCTGTCTTCGTCTCCTTCCCCTCGGCGGCCGGACCAGCCGCTGCCCTGAGGTGGGCTAGGGGAGGGGTGGGGGCCGCGAGGAGTGGGCCGTGGGTTTGACCCTACTGCCGGGGGACCGGAAAGTTGAGTGCCGCCGCCGCCGCCGGGTGCGCAGGGGCGGCCGCCTTCCCCCTCCCTCCCCTAGCCGCCATGAGGGGGCGGGAAAAGGGCTGGCAGCACCCGCGCACTCCTAATCTTTTCGCGTTTTCCCCCTTCTTCCTTCCCCCCCACAACGCCCCGGCCTTCCCCAGGGAAAGGTACCGGCAGGCGCCGCCCGGAAGGCGGCCCGCGAAGAGAGGCGGCGGCGGCGCAGGGAGCTGCCCTCCGGCGGCCATCGCTTTCAGGTGGGTGCGTGCCGGGGCACAGCCGCCCGACAGCGGCCGCGGCCGCCCTGCGGGTCCTGAGAAGGAGCTTGGTTTGAGAAAACTGGTGGGTGGCGGCAAGCGGGCAGGGGGGGAAGGACCCGCAGGCGTTTTGGAAGAGAGAATCAGGGCTTGCACTGGAGGCAGAGTCAACATCAGCGTGATGAAATCCGGTACTACGGTGTCGCGTTCAGGGAAGAAAAATCGGGAAGATGAGCAGTACCCATCAGAAAATAAACTGCGCTCAGAAGGACTCCAAACGACAGGAGTCTCTAATTTGATACTTATTGGCACATGGAGAGGGGTGGGCTTTGGTGGTTGTGGGCTCCCCCCCCCCCTTTTATTTGCACTCTGAAGCATATCATATTTTTTTATATGTGAGTTCATTATTCCCTTAAGAGCTTTTGAGCACTGCCCCAGGTACCACTTCTCTAGTTTTTGCTAACAACACTGTTACTGAAACAAAACTGTGCTGTGTCAGAACCACGGTGGTAAGTTTACACAGTGCACCAATAGGCAAACTTATTAGTAGAAATCTCAGCTCAGAATTGAGTTCTGTGGTTTGACGTACCACGTAATATGTGCAGTAGAATCTTTTACTCACCTTCCTGCAAACGGAAGCTTGAATGTACACTAGGCTGTTTCTTCTCCTTCTTTCTTGCAGACATAGGTTGTAATATGTATTTGGCAAAATCTCTTTCCCAACCTTAAAGAGGAAGAGTATTACTTTGTATACATGAAGAAGAATTTCCTTAAATATCCCTCAGGAATTTTTCCATGTGGGTGGGGATTGTTGTTCTTTGTTTTGTTTTGTTTTTTTCCAGATCTCTTAAAAATAATAAACCCCACAGCTTTATCAAAGTTCTAAACTATTTCTACTTTATTTTTTAATATTTAAAGAAAAATATTTCTACTGTGGTTTAGCTTTTGCTGCTTACACTTCAGCTCTTAATTTTAAATGTTTTAACTCTTCATGATATAGTCAACTATTGATAGCTAAATACTTTGGATTGTATTTCATGCATTGAAAATAAACCAACCCAACAGACAGGGTTTTTTTTTTTCAGTTCTCCCTGAAATAGAGATGGGAGGGCATTTTAAAAACAAAGCTAGTGCATGGCTGTGGCTTGCTGTCTTCCCTTCCCATTCTGTATATTAACGATGGCTGGCTTGGATACTTCTGGTAGTAACTGCTGCAGCACTGTAGGGAGAGAGGATTCTTTCTTCGACTGGCTGCTTCCAGACCACAGTGTCCATGTTGGTTCCCGATTAAGGCCGTTGGCCCAGAGATCAGGACTGGTGTTAAAGTTTTAGGCAAATAGCTGCTCTGTTGATGATCTACTGATGTAGTGTGTATTGGGCATTTTTAGAATGCCATGCCTCAGTGATATTTTCATGGGCTTTTACATACATTTATACCTTGTTATGTGTAGCTTTGTGATGTGGGTTTTTTTATTTGGGGAGGTTGTGTTTGGTTGTGGTTTTGTTTGTTGTTTGGTTTTTTGTTTTTAAGAAAATGTACTTTGTTATTTTACAATAACATCATTATGTTCCTGTAGGATCTGGTGGAAGGTGGAAATAACATTCTTAATTTTGAAATTCTGTCCTGCTTGGTATTAAAAGCAAATAAAGCAGTTTATAAACCTTCAAGTAGCTTCTGGGAAATGAACTTATAAATGAATTGATTTTACTTTTAGTGTTCTTATTTTAAAATTTTCTATTTTAAAGAGAAAATATTAAAAATTTAAATATTTTTATTTAATTCTATTTTAAAATCATGAGGATCAATAATTAGCTTTGAAGTAAAATGCCTCGAGACCATGTAGCCTTTCAGATGAAGGTCCTTGATCCAAACTTTTACTGCTCTGAAGTCCAGAAAATTTTGCTGTTACTTCTTTACTATAGAAATGTTTCTTTCACAAGTATGACTTACACTGTCATCTGTTTTGGTTAACTTTATTTCATAATGTTTTGTAGAGCTGAGGGTGTTAATACTTCTGAGGCTGTATAAATAACAAGTGATTATGATTTTTATTTTTTTTTGTAGGCTAGGTTTGAAAAATACAAGTGGATTATGGGTAGATAAGAATGAGTTCTGATGCTTGCTTGTACGAGTACAAGCCTAGGGCATCGTGGTTTAATATCCTTAATGGCTTTTCCCCTCATGTAAGAAGTGCATGTTACTACCACGTGAAATTGCTAAGCTTTATATTCAGTGTTTTTAGAATGAGATGATGTTTAGGACATTGTAAAGGGGAAAACAAAAATCTATCAGTAACCTTAGACCGTTTCTTGGTTTTGACAGCGGTTGACTGAAGGAAACCATGTACGTTCAGTTAAAGATCATAGTGTAGGATGCAGTCTTAGGTTTGTTTTCTATGTTTGTTTGACCTAATGGCCCAACATTATAATGTTTGATAACAGATTGGTACTATCTTTCAGCATGGTAGGTGTACTGGAGATGCAGAAACCATGTAGCAGAAAGCTTTGAGGAGTTGTAGATTACCACTTTCACCCAACAGCAATTAAAAGTGAAGAATGAAGGCGACTGGATTTATTTCCCTGTGGACGCTGGTTTCACTGCCTTGTGGTGAGTTAGCAAATCCTGCAGAACATGAAGATGTAGTAAAGCATGCAATAAAGCTGCACCGTGGGAAAGGAGCTGTTGTCACTCAGAGAAAGCAGTGGGTGTTGGAGAGCTGCAGAAAGCTCTCTGGTCTTCTTCGCCAAAAGAACGTTGTTCTCAACAAACTAAAAAATGCTATAAGAGCAGTTGAGAAAGATGCAGGACTGTCAGATGAAGAGAAACTTTTTCAGGTGCATACCTTTGAAATTTTCCAAAAGGAGCTCAATGAAAGTGAAAACTCAGTCTTTCAAGCAATCCATGGCCTCCAGAGAGCTCTACAGGGTGATTACAAAGATGTTGTAAATATGAAGGAAAGCAGCAGACAGAGACTGGAAGCCTTGCGAGAAGCTGCAATTAAGGTTAGTCCCCCCCGTGTTTATTACTAGAGTATTAATATTCCACTGTGATTTAATTTTGACACCTTTTCAGTCTGTTTTAATGAGTGAATCTACATGAAACTTGCAATATTTTGCTGTGTAAAATGGATTTTGAATGAAGTATTTGTTCTTATTACTAAAATTAGCTGTAATGCTGGTGTAAAGCTTAAAACTTAATAGCAGCCAATAGTTCTTTTTTCAAAGCAAAGCTAAACATAATCATAAGGTAAATATTATATTAAAGGGAAAGGAATGCAAGCAGTGGGTCAGTGCATATAGCACTAGGTAAACCAGTGTGATTATCAGTTATCAGATTATGGAGATAATGCCATAAATTGGCAAATACTGTTGTGGGGTTTTTTTTTCTGCTTTATATGAGAAATGCTCAACAGTTTAACAGAATGACTCCTTGTCTTTTATTTTCATATTTGTGTAGATGTTTCTAAGATAGACATGCAAAATATGAGCTAGTTAGCTTTTTAATCTCAGTGTAACAAACACTCCTAGCCTAAGTAGTGCAGGTTTGAAAAAGAGGTGACTGAGAACTTCACCACGAAAAGCACAGATGAGTGACAGCAGGGCACAAGTACTTAATGGAAAATTTGAGTTCCCATGTCAATGAAGACCTGTTAGGTTGTGCACAGTCTGCCACTGTCTGCTGGACTTGGTAGTGCTCAGACTGTGCACTGAAAGTCTCCCATTGAGACAAAATGTCATTTAATTGATTTGGTATTTAAATTGCTCTTTTCCTTGCTCCCCCCCTCAACGACTGGAGGAATATATTAAGAATTTTCTTTGTTTTTCGTCTTCTAAATGAAGAGGCTGCCCTTGCACAAGGGAGAAAGAGAGGAAAACAAAGACTGAATTATGACAAACTTGGATAGGGAGCAGCTTGCATCTAGGGGTGTTCCAATGAAGTTCTTAATGTGATTTTGATATTGGTGCTTAATGGTAGTGCCAGCCTCTGCTGCACAGCAATGGTAACAACTGTCATGAAAATGCCTTGATTTTTTTTTTTTTTTTTTTTTTTTTTCCCCAGAGCTCTTAAAATATCAGCAGTGAAATTGGCCAGAATCTTCTTTCTCATTTACCTAACTCTTGGCAGTGTTGCTGTAAAATACCGAAGTAGTCTATCCTTGGATTTGAGAATGGTACTTCCCTGTTTTTCTCACAAAGGGAGGCCTGTGTGAATAATGATGTTTTAGATGCATGTCCTGTCAAAACTTTACTTCTTCAGAGGTGGATTGTGTAGGCTTTCTTGTATTACCATATCAAGATATTTACTTGGATAAGCAATCTTTTACACCCTTCCTTCTGACCTTATGTGTGTGATCAGAGTAGTTGTTGTTCTAACCTTAAAGTTGTTATATAAAGTGAAACAAAGGATGCTGGGAAAATGCAGACAGATGAAAATTACATGGGATACTTTTTTTTTTGTCTAGTTTGTTAGAAGACACAAACCAGGGCCAATTTTGTTCCAGTTTCATTTTACTGTAATAATTACTTTCTTGGTGTACTTGTAAGACATCCTGTCTATTTTTTAAACAATGAAAGAATGGGAAATATAAATGACTGAGGAGCGTGCTGGACTCTTCCCTTCACTTTATTTCTGTGGAGTTATACTATTTGGAAGTCTGTAGTGTTGAGTTTCAGATGCGTGTCTGATTCATTTCTTGCTGGTTCTGCTGCTGGGAAAAGGTACAGCAGAATCATTCATGGTGCAACAGGGGAGGGAAGGAAAAAGCACCAAAGAGAACTTCTGCCTTCCTTTGCTCCAGGAGCCCGTGTCAAGGTTCAGGAAAAAGCAACAGTATCTTATTTTTTAGCTGCTTCTAATTTCTTGGGTGCCTACCACTTGGACATTGCTGGAAAAAAATAACTCCGAGTAGTGCAAGGGTGTGCTTTTCTTCGTCCCTGCTTATACAGCATTGCTGTTGCTCTCTACTGTATTCTTAACCAGCATTGCCCCAAAGTCTTACTTCATCTTATCTCATTTTGCTTGGGTGTTTCTAGGTGTTCCAGCCTCCTCTTTAGTGCACAAGCCTTATCTGTATTACCTTGCTTAAAAGACTTTGTGTGTACCTTGTGATCGGATGTCTCCAATCGCAGCATGCGTTGCAGAACAGTGTTTGTACTGTGGTGCACTTCTGCTGGCCATGTAGCAGGCTGTTGGAGACAGCTTGTCCTTTTCAGGGACACCATTCTGTGCTTGTCGCACTCCACTGCTGCCTTACTGATCTGTAGGTGAAAACAGAGGTGCCACTTTAACAGATTACAGAAACTTTTATCTTATTAAAGGAACTTACAGTTAAGCTCAGATTTTTCCAAAGCTTTTCTACCTTGCTATTCAGAGAAAGTTAACAGCTTGCAAATTAAGAGTATTACTACTTTTTCTGCAGTTTTCCTCTAGCTCTCTTCAGTCTGTCTCGGCCAACAGCATGGGCGGATCAGCTCACTCCACCCAAAAGCTGTTCCATTTTTGAGGGGAAAAAAACTCTGACCCTTATCAATTCCAAAGAACCTTCCAAGTTTTTGCTGACTGAGGAAAGAATCTGCAGCTCAGACAGGGGCTGTCTTTTACATCTTTCAAGCAATGTCTGCTAGCTGAGTACAGTGGGTAGAAAATGTTTTTCCTTGAGGCTGTATGGGAGGGACTGTGCCTCTTGCTTCTGTGTTGCATAAGAACTAAAGGAGTTGATATTGGGCCAGACACATTAATAGTTACATTTTTCCCAACTTCAGTTATTTTGGGAACTGGGTAACTTTCACCATGCTGGTGTAGCTATGGTAATTCTAAACACCAACAGGCGATTCTGTGGTTTCATCACAACCGGAGGTATTCATCTGACTGTCAGGATTTTAAAAGGATTAAGCTACAGTTACAGGCTGTACTGAACATACCCATCAAGGACTTGATTAAATTATATGAGTGTTCTTGCACGTTTCAAGGGGAAACTTGAAGAAGTTACTGAAATGTTTTTACACTGTATCAATCCACATCAGCATTTTTTCCTTTCTTCTGAAGCCTAGAAATAGATTTCAGAAGTCATTAGTGCAAGTTCCAAAGAGGTCCAAACTGAGAAGTTGGATAAAGTCTTAATTTTCTTACTTATTTTTTTTACTTTTTTTACTCTATGCTTGGGAAGCATAAAGAGGACTCTCAGCTAGAGTGCTTGACTGCTCATTTGTACTCTCAGCTGCTTTTATTTTTTTTTGTAGCTGTTTCCACACTTACAGTAATTTATTGTAGTAAACACCCCTCTTCCCATGTTTATAAGCTAAATGGCTTATAAAATTAAGATTCATTGTGTTTCTCTTACAATTTATTTGTTTGTTGTAGCTAGTAAAACTATGCTTTCAAGCTTATTATGATTCCCTGCTTTAACACTGAGGTCAAAACTTCACTTGGCTTTGAAATGTTTCCTGGAGTTCCTGAAAGTAATTTCTTTCTTTCTTGTATTTTCTGGATCATAACCTTGGGGTAACTCTACTCTTTAATGGATTGGGAAAGGCAATGGCTGGATATTTTGTTTGATGGTTGTTTTTCTTGCCCATATTTCCCAATGAAAATTAGCATGAGAGAAAGCAATCTTCAAATACCCTTCTAAAGTCTTTTGCAGTTGCACTCATCAGATGTTTTGTGTCAAAAGACGCACACATTTATGTCAAACATTTTTCTGCTCAAAGGCCTAGCCAGCACTTTATTTGTGTGTTGTTTATTTGTGTGTATTCAACAGGAAGAAATGGAATACGTTGAACTCTTAGCTGCTGAGAAACATCAGGTTGAAGCCCTTAAGAACATGCAGCATCAAAACAAAAGCCTGTCAATGCTTGATGAAATTCTAGAAGATGTCAGAAAGGCAGCTGATAGATTGGAAGAGGAAATAGAAGAGCATGCTTTTGATGACAACAAATCTGTAAGTGATGGTTTAGATTCAGTCTTTTTGTGTGTATGCAGTTTTTTTTTTAGTTGATATTTACACTCTTGTATTAAATAGTTGTTAGGATTTTGGTAACTAATTTAAACAAAACAAACTTTCTTGTCTCTACAGTCATTTTTACTTCCCTTTCAGCAGAAGAAAGTAGTGGTAGAATGATTGCTAGGAATGAGCAAACAGTTATCCCTTTTTGCTAGTGTTTTCTGGTTTTGAATGAAAAGTTCTTCCTGTGGCTGTGCCTCTGACAGTGACGAGTGTAATCCATCTCACGGATACAGCTCATACGAGTTATGACATGTCAGTGGTGGTGGAGACTGATAGTTAGACTTTGCACTATACAGAATTACTGTGAGCCATCAGTGTGCTCTTGCAGCCCAGAAAGCCAATTGTATCCTGAGCTGCATCAACAGAAGCATGGCCAGCAGGTCGAGGGAGGTGATTCTCCCCCTCTACTCCACTCTCGTGAGACCTCCCCTGGAGTCCTGCGTCCAG